>JALPQI010001587.1:0-126467 GCA_025490895.1 Thaumatotibia leucotreta | reverse complement strand
TCTTTTTGTCGTATTATGAAATGGTACGTAAATAATACTTACATAATAGTGGAATATTCTTAGCTTTCCACGATATACACGGTGTTTTCTAAGTCACTAATATAATAACCTCGCACACATAGTATTGATAAGTCATAGTGAGCAACTTTTAGTATTGAAAAACACAAAAATCGCGGAGAATAAAACGAGTTTTCCATACATATTGGTTACGTGCTCTCGACATTTTGTACGGGAAATTAATTGTTATATTTTTTTTACATTTGACATAGGACCTTTACATATTTATAGGATGCTTAGATTGCTTAGGTCCATCATTGTGTATTTTTTATGTTAGACGTCTTATAAGCTATACAGGGTGTAATCGCTAAGTGTTTACAGGCCATAATTCCGTAAATATGAGAGATATCAGAAAACGTTTAAGTGATATCGAAAGTACGTTACCCAACGAGTAAAATTATACTAATAACTCTTTCTAAATAGATGAAGTAATATTAAAAATACTAAGTTAACACGCTCCCATACATTTAGTATGACGACGTACAGCCTTAAAGAATGTCGAGTGTAGTAAGAGATAAAACTGTTAGCGATTCATTATTTGTACGAATACAATGTAATAAAGTAATAATACTACCGTTTATGAAATAATTAATCTAACATTTATTCTTAAATGAAAAGTTTGTTATCTTTGAATGTACGGTTACCTACTAAATGTATGGTTTGAAGTAAATATTTTGGATATTTCTGATTTTATTTCAAAAAAGTTATTAGTGTAATTTTACTCGTTGGGTAACGTACTTTCGATATCAGTTAAAAGTTTTCCGATATCTCTCATATTTACGGAATTATGGACTGTAAACACTTATCGATTACACCCTGTATGTTAGCTTATTTTTAGGGTTCCGTAGCCAAAATGGCAAAAACGGAACCCTTATAGATTCGTCATGTCCGTCTGTCCGTCTGTCACAGCCGATTTACTCGGAAACTATAAATGCTACAGTAACGAAATTTGGTAAGGATGTGTTGTATGAACCGCTACAGGATGATGATACTAAATTGTAAAAAAAAACGATTGGGGTGGGGGCCCTCCATACATGTAACTGAAGGATAGAAAATTATTTTTCGTTGTATTTAAGCGTGTGGGGTATTAATAGAAAGGTCTTTGAAAATGATATGAAGGTTTATAAATCTTATTTTTATTTAAGCAAATCGTTTTCGAGATATCAGCTCTCAAAGTCTGAAAAATGTGTCCCCCCCCCCTCTATTTTTTAAACTACGCAATATAAAATTCTAAAAAAAATATATGTTATGCACATTAACAAACTCTATCAACGATTTTTGGTTTGATTAAATTATCTCCTGTAGTTTTTGAGGTAAGTTGATTTAACTGTATTTGTTTAATAATAAATTGATAATGGTACGGAACCCTTCGCGCGCGAGTCGACTCGCACTTGGCCGGTTTTATTTTATGTTAGACGTCTTATATAGCTTCGATTTTAGCTGGGAGAGAAACGATTTTATTGTATAAATGAGTTTTTAAACTTGTAGATAAGGTGAAAAGATAATTGTTTTTATTGTAATTTTTATATTTAATTTTTAATTATTTAATTTTTAATTATTTAATTTTTAATTATTTAATTTTTAATTATTTTAATTTTTATATTTAATTATATATTATTGTATCAATATGTATGCATCAATATGCATTATTATGTAGACATATTTTGTAAATAATTTGGGACATATCTGGAAACGATGTACTTAGGTAATTTTAAAATATCATATAAGAAACATATTTTGCATGCTAATGTTTTGGTGAATTGTGTTGTTGTGCTTACTGTAAGAAAATCATCTAAATGTACCACAATTCTAGCAAATAAAAAACTTTGACTTTGACTATAACCAAGGGTCCTTGTCACAAAAGTCCAATGTTTGAAGTCTCTAAAACTATAGGTAGTTGGATTAAGATTGTCCAGTCGCCATTAGATATCGGAGCTGTCAAGGTACTCACAAATATCTCGCCTACTCCAATTTAATTAATGTGCTATTTCGCCTAATATTACTTCCCATTCTTCCCAACCCAACCAAGTTACGGCAGATGATTCGCTTGGCCTACCAACATTTACTAAAGTACTATTTGCCAACTTTCATTTGGCCGAATTTTCATTTGGCAACGAGGTTAGTTAGGTTGGAACGTGATAATATGCGAAAGATACATCTGTATAACTCTGATTTGCCATGTGATGATTCTGCCAAATGAAACTATGGGAATAATAGTTTGGGAAGTGATAATATGCCATAAATTTTCGGCCACATATTAGTCAACCTGATGGAGACTATTCTATGTTATTATATTAGTATAGGTGAATAATAATCACCAAATTAAAAATTTTAAAAACCGACTTCAACAGATTACTCCAAGATACCCGATTGTTTCCATCATTGGTTTCCTCAAATCCTACTTTCTGAATGCAAATTCTTGTATTTGAATGAAAATTACCAAAAGCGCCATACATATACCTATAACATTTGAATAGATCCCTCGATTTGTCCAAGTTCCCATAGTCAGACCCCAACTTGGTGCCAACGGGACCATCTCGGGGTTATACACGGTCTAGCACAAAAAAAAAATCGGTTCACGATACTCGGGCAAAAAAAAATCAGTCGAATTGAGAACCTCCTCCTTTTTTGATGTCTGTTAAAAAGTTAAGAAAAGCTCCTGTTGTATGTGGTTGTAAACTATCAATATACTCGTAGGCATTTGTTTTGTTTGTGTTCGTATTTTAAGGTGCATTCAGACCAAACGAGCATTCGCTAGTCTATCCCCCACTCTACGGATCACGTTTTGTGTAATGATCGAATTTCGTAGAGTAGGGGGTTAGAATAGCGAATGCTCGTTTGGTCTGAATGCAGCTCTAAACATTGTCTATTTGAATAGATCACTACTACATGTACATACAACAGGTGACTTACATTAGTTTTTCACCTATACCGAGTACGGACTGTATCTACATCAAAGTGAATTTTAAGAGGTGAGATGTAAACAACGTTTATCTCCATCGTAAAATTGGTTCAAGCGTTTAAAAAATGTTCTACGTAAATTGCCTTGCTTGTGAAGATCGGCGCCTTATCACATTTTTAATTATGCTTTCAGAATTGAGAGCTATAGATAACGAATGTGTTTATGAAAGAACAGTTATTTATACCTAGACTACTCGTAATATGATTCTCCAATTGAATTTCTTATGTCATTCATTACTCACTAGCGACCCGCCCCGGCTGCGCACGGGTACTATACCTACATAAAAACTTTCCTCTTGAATTACTCTACCTATTAAAAAAAATCTCATCAAAATCCGTTGCGAAGTTTTAAAGATTTAAGCGTACAAAGGGACATAGGGACAGAAAAAATGACTTTATTTTATACTATGTAGTGACTATGTAGTGATTGTATAAAAATGATACACAACTGAGAAAATATTCTAGTGAACCATCAAACCAATGTGTGGTCAATTCATTCATGGCAATAAGCTATTTTGTTCGTACGAAGCTCGGGTTATTATTACTACATTTTAGCTAACGCGCCATTCTATGATGTATTATTTTTTATGAACGAACATATGTAAAAGATAATCATCGGACAGCCAATGTTATTGTTGAAGCAGTAAATTTTGCGTTGTTATGACATCAAGTTGTATCGTTTCCACAAATAGCACGTTATCAAACACTTGTGGCGAGCCTCTTAATACGTGGCCAGAAGTAGAATTGAATAATATTATTATAATAATAAAACACAACATCAACCGCCTGGCAACGGCAGTAAGAATACAGGGCCCAAAGTTATGGGACATGAAGGGGAAGTACCTTAAATATCGTAGATAGTGTATTTTGCTGTACGTAGGTTGCCCTGAAAGTTTCGGGAATCGGAAAAAATACGCATTTTAATGAAATAAAAGTACTTTTATTGTTTTTCAAAGTATTCTTCTTTGGGTTTAATACACTTTTTCATTCTCTGAAACCAGTTTTTAAAACAGTTATTGAAGTCTGAAGTGGGGGTTGACAAAATGGCCATTTTATAAGCGTCGACTGATTCTTCCGCGGTCTGAAAACGCTGACCACGCAACCGATTCTTTATTTTCGGGAAAGTAAAAAAATCGTTGGGACTTAGGTCGGGGCTGTACGGAGGATGGTCCAGTAATTCGACGTATTCGCCCTTCAGATAGTCGTCTGTTTTCTGAGCGGTGTGAGGGCTGGCATTATCATGGTGTAGTATAATACGGCGGTTAGGGTTAGTTTTTCGCAGTTCAGCAAAAACAATCGGTAAACAAACGCCTATATACCAATCGGCATTGACAGTTCTTCGATCTTCAAGAGCGATAGTCGCCACGTGACCCGATTTGGAGACAAACGTGGCTACCATTTTTTTGATCGTGCTGCGAGAACGAACAACTTTTGTCGGCTTCGGTTCGTCTTCGTAAACCCAAACTCGAGATTGGTTTTTCGATTAAGGCTCATATGCGTAAATCCATGATTCGTCACCTGACACAATACTAAAAACGGCATTTGAGCTTCCTCCATTAAATCTTTTTAAAGTTTTGCGGCACCAATTGACACGTACCGTTTTCTGGTCGTCAGATAACAAGTGAGGAATCCACCGGGAAAATAACTTCCGCACGCCCAACTCTTGTTGTAAAATAACTTGTACCTGACTCATTCCAATGCCTAAAGTCTCCTGAATCTCCCGATATGTAACATGCCTATCTTCCTTTATCAGTTGGCGAACAACATCGATGTTTTGATCGGCAACGGCCGTTTTCGGTCGACCCTCACGTACGTCATCCGCAAGAGACACACGGCCACGTTGGAATTCCGAATACCACCTGTATATGGTCGTCTTTGTAGGTGCTTCACTACTAAAAGCAATAGTTAATCGGTCGCCACATTGTTGTTGTGTTAATCCACTTTTAAAGTCATAATAAATCATTGCTCTAAAACTTTCGCGGGACAGCTCCATTTTCACCAGCGACTCAACGACTTTAAAAAACAATTGAAAATCGGACATTGTTTTTTTTTTCTAAGTGGCCAGTGTTTTCGAATAATGAGACTATGCTTGTAAGAAAGAGTTATAACACATGTCAAATATACGTTCCTAAGTATTAAATTCCCGAAATTTTCAGGGCATCCTACGTAAGAAGACTTAATGTTATTTTTAAAATTTAGTAGTGGAACTAGTGGATTCAAAGTTTTACAAAAAATTACATTTTTTTCGAATTTTGTACCAAACTTGTTTGGTTATTCTTTTAGTTTTAGATACTATGTTATTTTTTATCGACTCTTTCGAATGACATCATAAAATGACAAAAAAAATTTTTTCGTCTTAAAGTAGGTTCGATGCCTAGAAAAAGCATTTTTTTTTTAATGCAGTATTATTTAATTTTCAATATAAAATAAAGTCTTCTTTCAGCAAAATATCCTATCTACGATATTACCACCCAAATCTTCCCGTGCGTGTCATACGAGTCGACTAAGGGATTGAAGTGTCAATAATATTCCGTTATAGAAGATTGATGATGGGCAGCAGCATCATCATAGTGAACACACTACTGCGATCGCCAACCCGCATGCCCAGCGTTAGCGATTATGGGAATTTGCCTCCTAATGCGTCGATACGAATAATTAATAGGAGAGGCCTACGTCCAGCAGTGAACTGAGAGAGGCTGATGTCGACTTGTATTATTGGGAAGATCATTTGTCAGCCTCCGTAGTCTAGTTGGTAGTGACCCTGCCTACAAAGCTGGAGGTTCCGGGTTCGAATCCCGGCGAGAGCATTCTTTGTGTAATTATTTATCACATCTCCCGTGTAAATGTTTGTTCCTTGGTCGTGGCTGTCTATGTATTTAAGTATCTATATGTATCTATCTATTATATAAGGTCCTAATTTATTAGTTGCAGATATTTTAACACATGATACTTTACATTAAAATAATTAACTTTAAATATAAATTAAAAAATCTTTTCATGTAACTTTTTTGATTTCATTTTCCTAACAAAAAAAAATATTGTAATTTCGTCTGAAAAAAATCAGCATGTGCATTATCACATGTCACAATAACAAGCTGTCTGTCATGTCATCAAACGACACAATCCAACGGAAAATAACATGATATTGACAATCAAGTTTTTAATTTATCGACGTAAAGTGGCCAGTTCCAGTTAAGTGGTACGTAAAAGAGGTACTAAACCACTAATTGGAGTTCGAGGCCAAAGAATCTACGAAAATATTGCCAAAACAATGAAATGTTCATACAATAGGAAATTCTTATTTCCTAAAAACAGACGTTGAGATATCTTATTTATTGGTAATTTTAATTCTTTAATTTATAGAAACAATATTATTTACTTATTGTCACGTAAATATTAGATATTTTAATAAAAACTTAATTATTCGCATTTATTAGTAACAAAGTTGGTACAGCGCTGGTATCACCTCAGGTGTTAATAACATTTGGTCCAGCAATTTAACTACACATAAATTAAAAACTTTTTTCTGCATACGTTTAGAAAATTGTAGAATAATAATTTGTAGCGTGCTTTATGTTCACATTTCGTATTCGTAAAATTCCTTTGACCTACAAATTTCTTTGGCAGTGTTATAGTTCTCCATTTAAATTATCATCAGATATAACTATAGATATCTCTTCAAAGTATGTAATATATTACCAGTTAGCTATAAACATAAATACCTACTTACCATTAATAACCCTAACTGTAAAGACCTTAACTCAGATAATAACTTATTAATACCTGTCAACCACTCATACAATACAAAGGCCGCGGCTACAGGTAAACTGTTAGTTCCTAGAATAACTAACCACTATGGTGATAGAACTCTTCGGAAACGCATCCCTTACCTACTTAACAGTTTGCCTGAAGCCATCAGGTGTCAGGCCAACAAAAATAAATTTAAGAGGCTTCTAAAAACACACTTCCATACTTTGCCATATCAATAATAATATAAACTCATAATTAATTTAATTTTATAACACCTAGGTATGTATAACTATTTTATATAATGTAACTAAAAAGAGACTGTGATCCTACAGTCAAACTCTGAAGAGTTTTGTAGGACAATTACTAATTCTAAGACTGTAATCCATATAATAATAAATAAATAAATAAATAACGTTTTGTTTTCTTCCATAGGTTGTTAACAAGGTGACCCCCTTGGTTCAGCCATGTTTAGCTTCGCTATACACCCTATCATCAAAAAAATAAATTCCAAGTGAAATATACTGGGTGAAATGTTATAAAACACAATGATACAAAATCATATTTTCTGGATCTACTGATGATTGCAGCCAAGTTTTACTATGAGATCAGCTTTGAAAAAGTTACCACAAAATCTACATCTCCATACATATTGTGAAACCAGCTGTCGCTAGTTACAATCGAGTTGTCATTAATATGTAGGTATGTACAAAAAATAATAAAAATGTTGTCATATCAATGTTCAAATACTATCAGCTGTAAAAATATCTGCATCTAATAAATTAGGACCTTATACATATAATATATCGTCGCTTGGTACCCACTGCACAAGCTTTAATTGAGCTTGCCGTGGGACTAGGTCGATTTGTGTAAGATGTCCCTAGATATTTATTATCATAATATAGTGGTTTTATACATGACCGATATTTGAGTCTCTAACCCACTCGAGCGGCCTTGCGGCGATAATTGTTCAATGGTCCGGGCGACGATAGCTGAATGTACCCTGTAGCCAACCAATTCCACTAATGTACGCGTTTTTATCTATGCTGCACATTATGTAAAGTAATGATCAGAGCCCGGAAAATACATAGCAAAACAAAAGACTGTCGCAATCAAACTAGGATGAGAAACATTTATTTATCGATATCGAGTAAATTTTGTCTAATAAAAATCATAGCGATATCTTTAGGTACATTATTTGGTATACCTACTCTTGGCTCGACTCGGTCGTTTTTTGTCAAGTTCTTAAATTCGTCCCTTTCTGCATTCGTCACCTGTTCTTAATTTTCCATTTTCGTGTGAAGTCTATTTCATATTTGGTAAACTTTGTGCTTTTGCCATTTTCTTATTTTGGCTCATTCGTTATTCGTCGCCATGATGAAGGTCGGCGACGATTTGAGAGCCCCACGTTGGCGATGCTAAGAACTGCCAGTACCGTCACCTTTCCTGACGACTGCATAGACAACGATCTGCGGCAAAATCGGCTGACCGAGCGATTTCGTGCGGTCGGAGGCTAGTGTAGTGTCAAAGTCTTCAGTCTTAAAACGCATCTTGTCTGAGGGATAAGTGCGGCGAAGATAGCCCACGCTAAGGACCGCCACTTCTCCCGACTACCGCAGAAACGCTGGCTATCCGCAGCAGAATCTGCTGACCGTCAGCTACGGTGGCCAAAACAATGTATAGTAGGTTAACCTTAAAGTCAAACCCCTTGTTCATAAACGTCTCCTAATAGCAAGCCGCTAAGTATTTTTTGTCGCTTTCGGTCTTATCAATATCCTCTACCCGCCCAGTGGCCTTTCAAAAGGTCTCCTCAAACAAATGAAATTCCATTCTGTTTCCTACATAATCAATTCAAAATTCGCCAGCAAATTTTATTGTCTGGGCGGCAGGAGGCTATGTCTATATGAGCGAAAGGGACAGCTAATACTTAATATTTAATATTTTAGCCTTTATAATGTCCCACTGCTGGGCACAGACCTCCTCTCATATATGAGAGGGATTGGGCTATAGTCCCCACACTGGCCCTAAGCGGGTTGGGAACTTCACATACACCTTTGAATTTCTTCGCGGATGTATGCAGGTTTCCTCACGATGTTTTTCTTCACCGAAAGCGAATGGTAAATATCATCTGATATTCCGTACATAAGTTTCGGAAAAACTCATTGGTACGAGCCAGGATTTGAACAGCCAATACTTAGCGGCCTGCTAAGTTAGGAGAGGTTTATGAAGAAGAGGTAAAGTCTTCAATCCTAGAAACTTACTTGTCTGAGGGATGAAGATCAGCGACGAGGTTGAGCGCGGCGAGGAGGGAGCCCACGATGGCCGCGCAAAGGCCCGCCACCTCTCTAGACCACCGCATAAACACTGACGATCAGAGGCAGAATCGGATGACCGAGCAATGCGTGCGGCTGGAACCTTCTGCAGGGTCAAAGTCTTCAGTCTTAAAACTCACTTGTATAAGGGATATAAGTGCGGCGAGGATAACCGACGCTAAGGACCGCCACTTCTCCCGACCACCGCAGAAACGCTGACTATCCGCAGTAGATCGGCTGACCGTCAGCTAGCTTACCTTAGTCAAAATCTTCAATCCTAGAAACTTACTTGTCTGAGGGATGAAGGTCGGCGACGAGGTTGAGCGCGGCGAGGAGGGAGCCCACGTTGGCAACGCCGAGGACCGCCGCCACCCCTCCCCGGCCCTGCGGACAATCATCATCATCATAGTATAAAATAAAGTCACTTTTTCTGTCCCTATGTCCCTTTGTACACTTAAATCTTTAACCCTTAGGTGCATATGGTATCACACATTTTAATTCTGAAATGACTTATGTAAACAATCGATGCCAATTAGGAGCATTCCATGAAAACGTGTCGTAAGCGACACTGTCTTTTCAATACTTTTGAAAAATTAAATTAGTAAGCCGAGTTACAGTTTAATAATAACATATCAAGGCTTTAAGATTGACAGTGTTTCCTACCAGCTAGCATATTTTATTAGGGTAGCTACCATAGCGACACGTAAGCGACAAAAAGTAGATGATTTCATGGAATGCTCCATTAGAACTCTGTTGCTCAGTGTGTCAGTCGCAAATGTCGCAATTGATTACTTATTTCGACATGTGTCATTTCGGTCGTATCATTTATGATACTGTATGCACCTAAGGGTTAAAACTACGCAACGGATTTTGATGAGATTTTTTTTAATAGGTAGAGTAATTCAAGAGGAAGGTTTTTATGTAGGTATAGTACCCTTGCGAAGCCGGGGCGGGTCGCTAGTTTATAATAAGTCCTCAGTGTCCTTTTAGAACCGTTTCGTAGCCAGATTTGGTAGCTCGCTGACAAATGGGTAATATGGTTTCCCGACTGGTAGACAGCTATGAAATAGAAATAACTTTCCTATCTCGTAGCCGGCTTTGTTACAAACCTGCGGCCATACCGCGAACTACGAAGTCCGCAAAGGACTATGCGTCAAAATGGAACAAAAACCAACAGAGCTGGGAGTAGTGTCATTAAAAAGGTCTGTTTATGTACTTTATTTCATTCTGTAGGTGCAAAGTTGAATTCCATTGGACAATTTTATATGAGTAAGTCGTTCTGCGGATACTCTCTAAGTAAATCACCGTCGTTCAGACACCATTCATCATAGTATTTACTCTGACTAAAATACAAATATGGTTGATTTCTTAGAACGGGCGCTAGAACAGCGAATGCTCTTCTGGTTTAAACGCACCTTAACAGTTGCAATTGGGTTTTCTGTCAGTACGAAAAATAACACTAGTTTTAAATTCCCCGCGTGTTTAATGATATGTTGATGTGTGCGTGGCCTCAACTCTCATGCCGATACCTATACCTATTGGGATTTTATTCTCATTTCGAAGCTGGTTACGAAACTTTGGCTACCAAACGGTATTGTCAACAAATTGGAGCCTAGTCACTTTTTATTTTCCGAAACCCGTGACAATTGTCGCAAGGTTTAGTACAATTTTCATTAAATCTTTACATGTGGTTCGGCTTATGTCGGAATTTCACTACAATTATCGTATTTTTTGTGACAATTGTAATTTTGCTTCGCAAAAAAGTAGCTATGTACTGCTGATTTATTAAAGTTCTTGCACTACATTTCATGTTGGTGGGAAACCAACGCACGGCCCTTCCGATGGTAAGCGGTAACGGTAGCCTATAAACGCTCCGGATTGGAGAAACCGAAAATTTACAACTATAGGACTTGTCAATGTGGTGAAATTGGGGCCTGAACTAGGTATATTGTATATCAGTGTATCACACAACGGCAAGCCATTGATTTGATTCTAATCATTCATTCAGAATTGAGATGGACGGCGCAAACGCAAGCATAACCCTACCTCAATTTTGTCATTCCAATATAATCCTAAACATATTCTGATAATAGCTATATTCGTCTGAATTGATGGCGATCAATTTTAGAGCATAACAGTAGTTTGGAGTCAAGGACGGATCTATATTATAACATTACTCGTATAGTAAGTGAGACGTGTCGAGTATAATTATATAAATTCTCGATAACGATTTTGATATCTATACAATTTTGAAGCTAACGACTCGTCTGACTTCACATGACTGCAATGCTGATACGGAAACCTTAATCTCGAAGCACTCTTTATATTATAAGACTATATGAAGGGTCCACGGAAAGAACATGTCTAGTCAATTCAAATTACAGAAGGAAAACCACCTTACTTTTAACAGAATAAGGTGTGAATTTGCCCTGATTTTTTTAGGCACTGGACATGTTTTTTCCGTGGACCGTTCACATAAAATCTGTTTCGTAGTTTAAAAGATCTAAGCTAAAGGTGCGTTTAAACCAAAAGAGCATTCGCTGTTCTATCCCCCGTTCTACGAAATCAACCAATCTTACCTTATACCAATGCTCACGGTAAGAATATACAGGGTGATTACGGGGTGATCCCAACTGTGATTAACGTGTTAAGATGGTCTTTCTGAAAAACGTTTTCCATGGAACAAGTATGAAAATCGCAAAAAAAAACTCATTTCAAACCAACCGGAGTGGAAGTGTTCATAATTTCCAGTCTTGTTTCATTATCGTGTACAGATGTAGTGCCTTTCTCTTCGGCTTTTCACGGAGACGTCCGAATTAATGTCCCTGTCTGAATTAGCTTCAGTGCAATATATACTGAAGTTCATTGTGACAGCAATATGAATTCGGATGTTTCCGTGAAATGCCGAAGATAAAGGATTTGGCACTACATCTGTAAACACATTTGCATGGGATCAGTATGGAGAAATGTATACATATTAACGAACTCGAACTTATTTCGTTTGTTTATATAGGTCCCATGGCAAACCTTGTTCAGAAAGACCAACTTAACACGTATTTTATAGTTGGGATCACGACGCCATAATCACCTGTATAATCAAAGTTAATATTAATTATAAAACTACGTAAATCTGAGATCGGCCTCAATAAATGTTAGCTCACAAAAGCATGAGATAACGTAATACGGTGAAGTGCATGACGTCAGAATGATCTGACTACAGAGAATGACTCAGGTAAATGCACCAGTGACTTCGTCTTTTTAGTAGGTAAATTAACTTCAAGAACGTTGCAATTACGCTAAATAAAAAAAGCACTCGCACACAAAGAGTTCCATTATCTGTAAGGTTTTGCTTTGTGTAGCAGGAGTGAACATAGTTCTTAGAGATGGTCACTAGGGTGGGCTCCCGGTTCTAGCTCTCTATACAACTACAGTCCCGAAACCGGAAATTTCCGGTTCTTGCCATACAACTTCAGAACCGGGACCCTTCCCTAATGGTTGCTTTGAGCATCCTTCACTATTGAGACAAACCAGAAATCGCGAAAAAAACTCGTTCAACTTGAGTTCATTTATAGTAAATTAGGAGATACAATAGTAGTATTATAATTTTATTAACAAAATTTAATTAAGGACACTACAATACAATATGAGTAGTGGATAAGGATATTAATAGTGCAGTGGAGGTTCCGGGTATATCCCGGAAAGGTGTTTATTTGTAGGTTTATTACAAATATTTCATTCTATTATATATTACTGTTGCTTAGTACTGTGGGAGGTGCAGGTGTCATAAGAAACTCAGAAATAGACTTTGAAGAATAATTGTTTATTTTATTTTAATGTGACGGCGTGACCCGGAGGCCGGAGCCTCAAGGGTGACTCATCCAAATTACACACAATACAAGTCTTAATTGAGCTGACCATAGGGACTAGGTCTACGTAGGTCACACTGAAAGTTTCGGGAATCTAGGAAACTGTATTTATTTTATCACACCTTTCTTAACTTTTTTTGATAATTGTTGTCCTTACGTGTTTTGCTACACCCTTTGGTTATGGAACCCTAAATATGACGTAAAATAATAATAATGCTGATCTATTACTACTGGGTTGACATCAAATGATATATGCTTTATTGTGTCATCTCATATGTGGTTAGTACAACCATAATATGCCTACTGAATTGATACACACATCTTAATAAAGCTTGTATTAATTATAATAAAAGTATATTATATTAATACAGGATAATTTTTACACCAGAAATTAAATATTAAGGGTGAATAGGAGTTGAAAAATTGTAGATGAAATCAATAACTTTGTATTGATTTTGATGTAATTTAAACAGATCTCAAACTAGTTCCACAGAAATAATGATTATATCATAAATCATCTGCACTGTAAATCATTATTTCGTTTTAAATTAAAAGGAATTTTAGTTTATACAAGGAAACTACATCTATTAAAATGATTTCAATAAAACTATAAATTATTATTTCCAAGTACACTAAGTTGTGGGCAAAAGCTAGTTTTTAATATTATTGACTAACATTGGTAAATGGTAAGTTGTTTGCTCACAAGTATAAGACAACTTGAATAGATTTAATAGATAAATCTAAACACCATAGCGAAATAATATCCTAAACACTTTTTAATAGCAGTCATCCATAAAAATTCAAGCTATAATAATCATAATCATTGACACAAATATGGTCATTAATGTAATTGTGCATTTCATGGTCAAATAATAATCAACTAATTCATCCTTGAGAATAATTACAATAACAAATTTTCTGAAACTTAGTTTTTTTATTGTTTGTTTGCCTTGTATGTCATAAAGCTTTTAATAAAGGTTTCATAGGTAAACAATTTTCATATAGCAAATAAGATATTCTGAGTAATAATCTACACAAAAACCATTAGTTTATACGTTTAGTATGTACACATTACATTAATTCAAGTATTTTTTTTATTGTTTTAACAAAATGTAATTATTTATGAAAGCGTGGAGATAAACTAATCCATGTTTTATTTCTAATACAATTCAATCTTAGTGTACGTTTTCACATAAGCAATTGCCTATTTATTCCAACATTATATAAAATAAGCACGGTATATAGTTAAAAGTAAAAACAAGTAAACATTAATATTACCTTAGAAACTGTGGCATCCATATTGCGTAAACTCAATCAGTATCAAATCCGGTTAACATTTAGTTATAACATTTTACACAAATACAGAGATTCGCAAAATTAGCGGATTAAATTGATAAAATGTTTTCTCAATTTTTTGCAGCGAATGTGCGTTTTTTCGTCGCTGGCTGCTGTCAAATCTGACAAATTTTCTCATTGGTCAAGGGCGACCTGCAAAATAAAAGATGCGTTCATTAGTCACATAACATTTCCTGAAATTATAAATCGATTTATAATTTGTATCGATTATGATTACTGCTTCGATAATGCTTCTAATGTTTCTATTCAATAGGTATGCATATTTTTTGCATAAATATTAGAGAAAAAAAATTTTTTGATTATTGTGAAGATTTTATTTAAGAACATATCTTAAATAACTTCAAACATAGCTTTAATTTGCTACCTACCCTCAGTTACACATCTTATGATTTTCTGAGGAAGTGCGATTGTTCTTAAAAAGCTATTGGCCATATCATTCTATTCCTATAGATATTTGTTAACGGATTTGGAAATAAGTCATAATAATTAACATTCCAAGCTTCGCGCAAAATCTAAAATGAATATGAACATGGAAGTAGATGGGGTGAGTATAAAATATGCTACAAAAAATACCATACTGTGGGATATTCTTCCCTTATTTGAGTTAATTGTTAAAAAACACTCGATTAAACGATTGAAGATTATAGCCTGCAAACCATGTTTGGCAGTAAAGTAACAAATTACTATAATTATGCATCTCTTTTTTGAGTCAATAATATTATAGTAAGAAAGGTAAAAGTCTAAACAAACTATAGCTATGATTAAATGAGGACGTAATTTTAATTCTGTCCTATGTACACACATTTATTATTTTATTTATCTATATTTTTCAGGAAGTGCGTAGACACAATAGCTTTACTAGTCCGAATATCTCACGTGCACCAGTTGCAAGAAGGTTGGGAAGAGAACGATGTCGAAGTTACCACGCTCAAACACCCGAAGCTGAAAAAAATCTAGCTCGAAGTAGTGCCCCTAAACGAATTGTGCCTAAAGTAAGTAAATTCTTTTCTTCAATTATTCAATATTCAGTTCACGAAAATAGTTTACTGACCATTTGTAGCTTTAACAAAATTGAGTCAACTATGTTAATGATTGCATTCAACTCAACATTAACACTACATTTAAAAAGTAACATAAGTAGTTTCAATTTTGAACATTTCATAAATATATTTAAATGCTAAAAATGTCATTGAATTATTTATAATTATTTTAGTAAAGCTTGTTAACCATTCATCGTTTTATTTAGTAAGCAAACTTTCTAACATCCAATTATACATACACAATTGCTCTAAAACAGTGATTCCTGAGCACCAAGATTCCTGGTCGAGTCAATTATTTTAGATAAAACTTAATTTTCATCATGGAATTTCTTTACTTTTATGTAGTGAATTAAGTTTTGTCGAAAACATTTATAAAGTCTCAACAAAATAGCAACTTATGGCAGAAAATGGTCACTTTTAGGTTAGAAAGTTGTTTACTAAATAAGGCAACTAATGAACATTCTTTACGTTCGACTTTATTCGATTTTAATTTCGAATTGGATTCGCCAACACTGGCTTAAATTTTAATTTTGAACGCATCCTGTAATTTTCTGTAATGACAGTTACGGGGTGCGTTCATAAATAAAGAAAAGTTTACACAAAAGGAAACTTGATTTTCTATTCTAATATGGTTGAAAATATTAAATAAATTAAATTAGTATATTCACAACTAGTCAGTAAACTACAAAAACTCTTATTCAAGATTGTTACACATTAGAAAAACAAATATAAAGTTAGTAAATGTTGTGGCAGTAGGCATTACCAAATATGGAGTTCGCTCGTTCTCCCAACCGTCCTCCCTTCGATCCTTAGTAGCTCTCAATTTTATTTTCTATTAAATATTGAGTTAAATTCAAATGATTTTGTTGCATTTTCTAGTGTAAATACTATAATAAATAGATACAAATAAAAGTGAGTTGGAAATCTTAACAAGTTAACAGTGTCAAAATATAGGTCATACGTATAGGTTATGTTACAGATGAAATTACTTAAACAAATTCGTTGGCTTTAGTGGGACCGTGTTTCTTTTCCAGATGTCGTTTAGAGTGGTGCGTAGTTCTAAATTTCGCCATGTGTACGGGCAAGCCCTCAAGCGGGAGCAGTGTTACGATAATATTCGGGTGTCGAAGAGTTCTTGGGACTCGACGTTCTGTGCGGTGAACCCCAAGTTCCTTGCCATCATCGTGGAGTCCGCGGGGGGCGGCGCCTTCATCGTGCTGCCCCACAACAAGGTGAGTCCTCATTCATTTATCTGTCGCTGTATTTTTAAGTCTAAAAATAACAATCTGTGAAGTACCATAAATCTAATGTTGTGGGCAATACACGGTGTTAAAGCGCTATGTACATTTATTATTGGTGTAAATGCGAATAAATAAATCCCGTCACTATTCAAAATTGTTGATAATGATAATTACTGTATGATTTGTTGCATACATTCCATGATGACAATATCACAAAAATTTAAAACTATATTAGCCTCACCTTTAAGTTTCAAATATAGTGGAGTTAAATTTTTGGAAAAAAATATATTAATTTTACTTTAATTTAGTCAATTGCCCAACTGACAACATTTTATTATATTTGTTTATATTGGCTAGAGATGATTAATTATCAGTAAAAATTTAAAATTTAAACTGTTATTTCTCTAAACCCTTAATGAGCAATCTTATGTCTGTTAGATGGTACATTGTCATTATGATGCTGGGTTAAAGGTCAGTTTCATTTTATACTGGTGATAAAATGTTAATTGTTCATCAGAAAGGAATATTAAATTCTTCATAGTCAAAATCATAATTAAATGTATATACTTATGTCTTACACAAATGAACCTATTCCCCATAACCTAAGTATAACCTGGCCTACTACCGCGAAAATCGCAATTTGCAAATTTCGAGGATTTGTCTCTGTCACTCTAATGATGCCTTCGTTACAGTGACAGAGACAAATCCTCAAAATTTACGAATTTCGTTTTTCGCGGTAGTGCCGCTGTGTTTTTCATACAGTTGTGTCTAATAATATGTTTACATTCCGGGATATATGTTCACACAAAGTACCAAAATTTTTTCTATATTTTAGAGCCGCCATATTAGGCTGTATAGTGTATTTGTTCATACATAATTACATACATGGCACTGGTTAAAATATTACTTAAGGTAAATTTTGGCTTGTCATTGCCCAAATCATTACACTGTTATCTGTTGAGTGACTACTGTTTATTTGGCTCATTAGCATGTAATCAGTGAAGGTGAATGCCACACAACCAAGATAACCATATCTTTGGGGCTATCAACACTATTTACAAATTCTACATATTGTTTGGTTTGAAATAGTTTTAAGTTGAATGTCCATAATGATAATGCTAGTGTAAGTTTTACATTTTGCTGGTGGTAGGACCTCGTGCAGGGCCCACCCGGGTAGCTACCACCATCTTACCTGTTAACCTGCTGCTAAATAGCAGTGTTTGCACAGCTGTTTCGGTTTAGGGTAAGATAGCCACTCTAATTACTGGCATAGATAGAGGCAAATCCTCAGGTTAAGCAGCACATAGGTGATTTTCTGATTGCTATGTCCATGGGCCTCAGTTCCTGCTTTCCATCAGGTGGGAGCTCCGTTGTCTACCTTTGTCACATAAAATAAAAAAATAAAATACATAATGAAGAAATAAAATAAAAACACCTATATTTCTTCCAGAATTAGCTTATAATTCGTTTTTTTAAGCTTAAAAGTATTTGTTAGTATTTTCCTTAAAATAAGTTAATGGTGTACCCATACTTTAGCTGTCTATTAAGCACTCATATGCTAACCCTTTAACAGGCAAGACTCTAAAAAATTCTGGATACAAATTCAGTATAAAAAACTCTGTATAAGAAAATATAAAAACACAGTGTTATAGGGTGTCGTTTTTAAGACCACTGCCCTATAATCCACATAAACTATTAGAAAAAAATATTCCTGGCACACAAGAGGTTAAAAGTTTTATTAATGTAGTAACTAAAAGGCTGGAAGTCCATCTTACATCCATGTCACTGTTAAAAAGGTTTAAATTCACAAAAATTCTTAAAATCACCAAAAAAAAAATTTGTGTAGTTTTTAGGTGACAATATGCTGCCAATATTCAACAATTCTGCCTAATACTGCCAATATTCTACAAGGTTCTATGTAGAATTTTTGTCAGCTTCAGATTTCTTTAATTTCAGGATGCTTAGCCAAGTTGCCAATTACTAATGCTTAGTAGCGTATCATAGTTTTCCCTCTCTGTCACTCTCTCTTTTAAGCGCTACAAAGCCAGTTAGCAACCTTTCGTTTACGATTCACGATTAAGCGTTAGCAATTGGCAACATGTCTAAGCACCCTGTTCAGATTTGAATATTGTCACATTGACACTGAGTCCAGTTTGAACTTCCCTTAAAATGTAACATAGACCCTTGTAATATTGCATAAAATCAGCAACTTATAGTGCTTGTAGTATCTGTCCCACTAGTTTAGCTGAATAATCATGTGATAGGATCTTATGGGCCTTCAGTTCAGACTAATATACAAGAAAAAAAAAACAAGTATTCAAAAAAAACATTGCCAAGTATATATAATATTGATATAGTAATACATACTTATTACAATGGGTTGTTGTACATTACAAGTTCTTGTATACATTATTTTAAAATCGGGAAGGTAGTACCTAAAGGTGCATTTAGAATTTTAGACCAAACAATTATTCGCTCATTCTATCCCCCACTCTACGAAATTCGTTAGTTACACGAAACGTGATTCGACGAAATTCGTTGATTTCGTAGAGTGGGGGATAGAATAAACATATGCTCGTTTGGTCTAAGTGCACCTTTAAGTTTCAATGTTATCTCAAATAATTGCTAATTGCTACTCAATTTCCTGTAAAATTATTATTGGAAAGACAGGCAGGAAACAACAATTTAAGTATTACTTCCTGGTTCCTGGTCCGCCTGCCATTCCAAAGGATAGGGTCTTGGTTTTCCTTATCTTAGTAAATCCAATATTATTATTCCTTTTCAAATGTGTACTAAAAAAATTTTTTTTTCTTAGTAATAGTTGTTTCACAAAATTTAACTTCGTAACATACTCGTAAAAAATATAACGTTAAATTTTGTTTCCATCAACGACCAAATAAAACACGGAAGCCGCACGCCGTACTAAATTCCCTTCCAAAAACGTTCTGAATTTTAGTTGACAAGTGTCACTCCCTCTTCAATGCATTACGGTAATTAATTTCAATAGCAACATATAAAAACTTAAACAGCCATTTAAAAACAGTAGTGATTGGTCCATCAAAGTTTTGATTGGCTACATTCAATAAGCATTTGTCAAATATACATGCATACATACATCATCAGCCTATGATAGTCCACTGCTGGACGTAGGCCTCTCCTATTAACTATGCGTATAGACGCATTAGGAGGTAAATACCCATAATCGCCACGCTGGGCAAGCGGATTGGCGATCGCAGTAATGTGTCCATTATGATGACGCTGCTGCCCATCATCAATCTTGTATCAAAGGATGGTCAGTGACACTTTAATCCCTTAGTCGGCTACTACGACACCCGCGGGAAGAGTTGGGGTGGTGACAAATGTGTTGTTACTGCCGTCACCACACGGCCTAAATATTATCACATTGTATTTACGAAATACAAAGTTATTGTCTGGATGGCAGGATGTTAAACCAGATGCGTGTGTATGTGTGGCGTGCGCGTTGTAGCGCAGAACTGTCACAGTAGATGGCACACCGCTTGAAACTCTTACGCGCGTGCACGCCACGCGACCGGTGTGCCATCCACTATGACATTACTTACGCTACAACGCGCACGTGCACGTGCTGCCCACGCATCCGGTGTGGCTCAGCCTTATGGGTTCCTCTTCCTAATTGACGTCGGCAAAAAATTTTACTACCGTAAATAGAAATGCTCGAACCTGACATGCATTGCTTCGATTCAACTTTAGAGACTTATTTATTTATTTATTTATTATTATCTTACACCAAACGAGCGAATGCTCACTCCAGGGGCCGAAACCGGTTTTTTAGAAAAACCTCGAAATAGCTAAATGTTTTACACTTTTTATGTAGTTTCAACATTTTGTGTAATTATTAACATTGTATTTTTCAATTACTCCATTAACAATAAATATATATACCGAAGAACGAAAATGAAACGGAATTCGGACCGTTCTTTTGTATGGAGAAAAAACCGTTATCCGATCCCTGGCTCATTCTATCCCCACTCTACGAAATTCGTTCGTTACACAAAACGTAATTCGTCGAAACTCGTTGATTTCGTAGAGTGGGGGATAGAATGAGCGAATGCTCGTTTGCTCTAAAGGCACCTTAACGTCCTTAACGTGTAATATTCCAATCCAATCCTCTGTTACGGATGCTGTATAAAATTGATTGCAATTGCAACCTATCATTCATGAATCGATACCATATTCCATCTAGAAATTCCGGGATCCTTGAAATGGAGTTGATATACTATAAAGGCCAAGGCATACTGGATGCGTGTGCATGGCGTAAACCCACCTAATGCTTAACCTTTAGTATGCGTTACCGTCAAGCAGTTCAATCAAAATTTGACTTTGACGGCTATTGCGTAAAGTCTAATTGTAATGGAGCATCTGCTACTAAGCATACGAAAGGCTAAGTACCGAATGCTAGGTTGTATTGTATGAGATCTATACTGCGACCATATATAACATGGACGTCTAACGCCAGCTCAAAAATACCTTCAAAAACAATTGTTCAATTGTGCCAAGATGGGCAGGACATAGCGCTTCTCTTAACACCGCGCATATGTTGGCGCAACGTCTTTGACAAAATGTTCATAGAATTTAGCCAATCAAAACTTCGACGGACCAATCACAACTATTTTTAAATGGCGGTTTAAGTTTTTATAGGTTGACATTGGAAATCATTACCGTGATGCATTGAAGAGGGGGTGACACTTGTCAACTTAAACTCAGGACCGTTTTTGAAAGGCAATTTAGTATGGCGTGCGGCTTCCATGTTTTATTTGTTCGTAGGATCTATACCTAGATATGCAGTTGTACCAAGCATTCCCGCAAAAAGTACAATACTGGGAAAGAGATAACATTGTGCAACCGATATGGCTGACAATGGGGTGTCGTAATACACGCTGCCTGTATAATATTTATATTTATACTTGCGTTGTCGATATCTAGCCTAATCGCCCTGTGGTCTATACCACAAAACTTTACAAGCGTACAATTACAAAATTGTATAAATTCCCATACAAAAAGTTGTCAATTTTGTAGAATTATACGTTTGTAAAGTTTTGTGGTATAGGGGCCTGTTAGGGCAAGATACAATAACAATTACAGCAAAAACAAAAAATCACCCCCATTTTACTAGTAGGGGATTTTTTTTTATACATTTATTTATTTATAAATAATAATAAATAATAAATAAATAATAAATATCTTGGGACATCTTACACAAATCAACCTAGTCCCACGGTAAGCTCAATTAAGGCTTGTGTTGTGGGTACCAGGCGACGATATATATAATAGATATATATCGTCGTATTTATTATTTCATTACTTGATTAATACGTATACCTGTACCAAATTGCAGATTTCTAGCACTAACGGCCACTGAGCTATACGGACAGATGGACAGACGGACATGACCAAACTATAAGAGTTCCCTGTTTACTACTGAACCCTAAAAACGGAGTGAAATAGGTATATTCACCAGCTTGCCAATTTTCTCCCTGACAAAAAGACATCTGACATATCATTGCAATAACTAAGAAACAAGTTAATCTGCGAATCCCGCTTATAATTCCTCCAGCCTCCGTAGCCTAGTTGGTAGTGAACCTGCCTACGAAGCTGGAGGTTCCGGGTTCGAATCCCGGCGAGGGCATTCTGTGTGTATTTATTTATCACAAATCTTTGTTCCTTGGTCATTGCTGTCTATGTATTTAAGTATCTATATGTATCTATCTATTATATATATCGTCGCCTGGTACCCACATTACTCGTACAAGCCTTAATTTTATTGAGCTTACCGTGGGACTAGGTCGATTTGTGTGAGATGTCCCAAGATATTTATTTATTTAATTAGGCACTTGTTTATCTTCCCTTGGCCCTGTGACACAGCCCTTTTCGCATGTCAAGTCTATTTCGGGAGAGGATATATAAAGCAGAGTATTTAAGGCAGCGGTCGCCTTGGGCTATTTCCGACTCATACTCGTATTCATACCTGTTGCAAGTGTTTACGCTCTATGTGCTTGTGCTTGCCATGAACTGCCGCCATGTTATTAACGCGGACTGCCCTTCTATACAGGTTGTTTCCGTGGTCGTCATCCCAACTGTGAAAGACGTGTTAAGATGGTCTTTCTGAACAATGTTTCCCATGGGACCATAATGAACAGACGTACTTTTTTTACGACTAGTAAAGTTCCAGTTCATTATTATGTATACATTACTCGATACTAATTCTTTCCCTATGTGTTTACATAATTATGAAACTAGACTGGAAATTATGAACACTTCCGCATCGGTCGGTATGAAATCAGTTACATTTTTTGCGTGATATTAATATTTGTTCCATGGGAAATCTTGTTCAGAAAGACCATCTTAACACGTATTTCACAGTTGGGATGACGACCACGGAAACACCTTGTATATCCCGCTACCGCTGACTGACGTTCGCGTGAAGGTGGATTTAGACCAAAATGCGAATGCTCATTCTATCCCCCACTGAAGTCAACGAATTTCGACGAATCGCGTTTTGTGTAACGAACGATTTCGTAGAGTGGGGGATAGAATGAGCATTCGCTCGTTTGGTCTAAATCCACCTTTAACGAACGAATCTCGTAGAGTGGGTATAGAATGCGCATTCGCTCGTTTGGTCTAAACCCACCTTTAACGAACGAATTTCGTAGAGTGGGTATAGAATGCGCATTCGCTCGTTTGGTCTAAACCCACCTTTAACGAACGAATCTCGTAGAGTGGGTATAGAATGCGCATTCGCTCGTTTGGTCTAAACCCACCTTTAACGAACGAATCTCGTAGAGTGGGTATAGAATGCGCATTCGCTCGTTTGGTCTAAACCCACCTTTAACGAACGAATTTCGTAGAGTGGGTATAGAATGCGCATTCGCTCGTTTGGTCTAAACCCACCTTTAACGAACGAATTTCGTAGAGTGGGTATAGAATGCGCATTCGCTCGTTTGGTCTAAACCCACCTTTAACGAACGAATCTCGTAGAGTGGGTATAGAATGCGCATTCGCTCGTTTGGTCTAAACCCACCTTTAACGAACGAATTTCGTAGAGTGGGTATAGAATGCGCATTCGCTCGTTTGGTCTAAACCCACCTTTAACGAACGAATTTCGTAGAGTGGGTATAGAATGCGCATTCGCTCGTTTGGTCTAAACCCACCTTTAACGAACGAATTTCGTAGAGTGGGGGATAGAATGCGCATTCACTCGTTTGGTCTAAATCCACCTTTAACGAACGAATTTCGTAGAGTGGGTATACAGTGCCGGTTATCTTCCTTTCTTTTGATGAAATGGATGACTTTCTGCAGTATTTAAGGTAATAAATGTGTAGGAGGTTTGTTTACATAGACTTCTATCTGTCACGCGCACGCACACGATATATTTAATTGAAATTAGCTATAAGTCGTTCACCGTGACATCCGTTACTGAAAAAGCAGTGTTTTTTACACTTTTTGATCAAATGGCGAAGTCATATTTTCAAAGTTGTTTTATTTTCCGTGTTGATAGGCTTGCTCTTTGTTTATGTTTCGTAATGCCCATGGTTTGAGGATGTTTTTCATCAATTTCGTTGTCATATTTAGAAGTATTTCTGAGCTCCCTGTTCGATTTTGTGATTCGGGTTAACGTAATTTCCTTTATTCGAGCTCTTTCTGAAAAGTGGCTGTAGCCAAATTGTTACATTACACTAGGGTTTCTAATATCATTTATTGGAAACGAAAAGAATGCGAGATTTTTATAAAACAGTGTTTCAAATCTTGCCTTCTTCTAAAAAATCAGAATCATCGTCGATTTTGGCCTTAGCAAATGTGTCTTGTGGAAAATACATGCAGTTGTGCGACATTGTTCTACTCAATTGGCCATAATTTCTAAAGAAAGATGCCAAACCCGACAAAACTATCCAATTTAATTAACAATTGTATACAAATTAATTTAGCATTGAGACACAAGTTAAATTTAATTTTTTTATTTTGTTTTTACTTGTTCAAAATTTGTGCAAATTTCACTCCGCATACGTTATGTATGAAAACGAAAAAAAAATATTTTTACGAATTAAACAAAAGCCGATTTACTAGGCAACTTCTATTAATGTCCCAAATAACCTGTCCTATTTAACGGAAATCAATAAAAACACGGTGTATATATACGACGTTAAGATTATCGGAAAAACAGTGAGTCTGACCCTTATATTGATAAGGTTTAATCTATAACCGTCAAAAGTTCATTCTTAGAAGTCCGCAACTATAATATAACATTTACATAAAGGTGCATTCAGACCAAACGATCATTCGCTGTTCTGTGCCCCACTCTACGAAATCAACGAATCACGTTTTGTGTAACGATCGAATTTTGTAGAGTAGGGGGTTAGAACAGCGAATGCTCGTTTGGTCTGAATGCACCTTAAGCTACGTACCCCGGTGCGGCTTGGCCTTAAGTCCCGAATGATTATAATATATCTTTGACATTTTAATATTGATTTACTAAAAAACGTTCATGTCCAAAACTTTAAATTCTAACTAAATGACGAACTAATTATGGTAATGGATTTTTAATCTAAGAAAGGATTATTCTTCCACGAAGAAATTGCTCAACTATGAGTTGATAAAAAACAGTATCATTGTTTTAAGGACATTTCTCCTATTTTTTCAACCGCCGTGACTTCGGTGGCAGCCTTATCAAACGAATCCCGTGAGAGATGCAAGAACTTTTGGATATATTTGTAGACGTAGTTGACAACTATCAATTTTTTCTAAAAAAAAATGAGATACCCACGGAAATCGGGCAATAATGTTGCCACCGAAGTTACGACGGTTGAAACGTTCGGAGAAATGCCCTTAACAATGAAATATCTGCTATTTTTTTACTTATTTTCTATCTACTTGTAAAGATATGTTCAGCCCCCGTAAGCAGTAACTAGTTTTAAAATGATAATTAATACCAAAACTTAATTCAGTTGAATAAGGAAACAATTTATTGACAATTCAAAACTAGTTACTGCATTTATGCTTACGGGGGCAGTGTTACTTTTCGTACAAAATCCGATACTTTGATATTTTCGTAATTGTCATTTTACTGAGTAGTAAAAGTATCCGAAACGATGTATATTGCGGTGCTCAAATATAAGTACATTTTTAACTCTTGTGTCTATCGAAATAGAGACGAATCGGCTGCAACGTCGGTTTGCGAGCAAAAAGTGCACCTGCCATGCTATGCGTCATGTTTTATCGCCCATTGATCAGTATGATGACATTATACTTACACTAAAATGCTAATCATGCTACACGGGCTTCGATATATGCTTAACATAACATATACCGTACGTTTGTTAGCCACCCATGACATAGCCATGTCATATATACATCCAACATGAGTTTTTAATTTTTTTCATCACACCTGTTCGGTAAGTGCACCAATGCGCTGCGGCAATGCACGCTGTATTACGCCCTAGGGCAATCAAGGATTTTCATACAACATTACGTCGCACTAGCGCGGCGCCCAACGTACCGGGCGGAGGCGCGCGCCACGCCGGGATTTCTGTGATGAAAATGATAGAAAGTCATCCTCGATTTTAAGAAATGATTTAGACAAAAATAGTACATTTCGATACAAGTGCAAAAAAAATTTTTTCGGCGAGGGTGTAAGTTGGAGCCCGAGTGAAACGAGGGCGACAATCACCCGAGTTAAAAAGAAGTTTTTACACGTGTACCGAATGACTTTTTTCATAACAAGTGCCTTAAAAAGAGAAATTAAGTTTACTTTCGCGCACTAGTTCGGAAATAAAATAAATATTATTTAATGACGTACTGACATTTCTATTACTTCCTAGGGAATTTCACTTTTCTATTACTCCCGCTACGCATGCAAGCAATGGCGCGCTTAGACAGCAAGTGTTATGAAAAATATTTGAATTTTGTGGACTGGACTGCAATTATCATCATCAATATCATCATTACACTGAGTTTCACTAAATGCACGTATCATACCGCAATTACTTTTATCGCTTATTTATGATCTATTTTATAGCGTTATACAAAGTTGGCGTGCATTATGATCTAAAAATAAATTCTCGCGATCATGCTCTAATAATAACAGCTGGTCATAGGAAGACAATATTTTTGTTTGATTTGTCATGTTTACTTATAGATAACTAATGGGGTTGGTTTTTGTATTTATTAATTAAGATAGGTTTAACGTTTATGTGTTAAATTATTATATAAAGTGAAGTTTTGTAAGTGGAACATACAATTCACACGTGTTTCAGTTGCCCTGCTGTGTCACTTACCCAACTTAACTATATTTTGTTTGTGATAAATTGATATAAAACGATAATATACTTAGGCACATGTGTTTCTTCCTATTTTGTTACAATTTTCCATGTAACATTTTACTGGCGGTAACAAAGGAGGAAATCCAGAAAATGTGTGGAAATTTTGGGACATCCTTTTTCTCCGAGTAGTTTTTTTTTCTCATATCATATGCTATTTAGTTTAACGGTTCAAAAGCTCTCGTTGCCGGGCCTAATTGAATAAAAAATATTTTGAGTTTGACTTTCCTTTTGAGCTCATGATTCTGTGTATAAATAACTCAACATTGACCGATAAATTCAAAATTATGAAAATCGACAAAATCAAAAGAAATGCGCACAGTTGAATTGGGACCCTCCTTTTTTGGAATCGGTTGTACATGTTAAAACAACAACCTGCCCTACCTACGCCAACGGAAACACGATGGGGATGCCAAATAATGTACCATTTTTGCGTCTAATAATTAGACTGCACTACGACGTTATAAAATACCTCTTTGTACGAGTCATTTATTACAGAGAATGCCCAATCGATTAGTAGCTTGGCTGAATGACAATGACAGCTGTATGACTATCATTGTGTTATATTATATATAACATGCTAAATGTCTGCATGTGTTCACATTGTTCTTTCATCGTATACTTTAAATATTTAGCGAAACGGATTACTCACGTAATTAAAATCGAATATTTTTCGACTTCGGCACATTAAGAGGATCCTGATCATGAGCACACAAAGCTTGAACATCTGTTCTTTAGCCATGGATGGTTTATCTTTTAAAGGTGCATTCAGACCAAACTAGCTATTCTATCCCCCACACGAAATCCACGAATTTCAACGAATCACGTTTTGTGTCGACTAAGTGAAGTGTCACTGATCATTATCTGATAAAAGATTGATGATGGGCAGCAGCGTCATCATAATGGAATGGACACACCACTACTGCGATCGTCAATTCGCTTACCCAGCGTGGCGATTATGGGCATTTACCTCCTAATGCGTTTATACTAGGGCTCACGGTACACGTGTAAACCGCCAAACCGGATACCCGTGTCCTTAAGCCCGACGGTACTAAGAACCCGAATTACACGAACCCGCCGGGTACCCGTGTCCGTGTCCAATACACGGATACCGTTTACACGAAACCGCGTGATACCCGGGTACCCGGGTACTTAAGACCGAACCGAATTTGTTCGAAATAGTTTGAGCAAATGCAAATAAGGTATATTATTGAATGTAACCTGCAGCTTCATTCAACACTACCTGTTCAGGAAAGGTCAGCTTTTATAACTTTTTATTAATGTTTTATAAACGACTCTCATTTGTTCCGCAATAAGGTCTATTTGACACAATTAGCCTTCCGCTTATCTATCTATTTGTACTGTAGCTCTTAAGTCTCATGACTCATTCGCACGTTTCTCATCAAGGACGTCCCCGAACCCGCGGATAACTAAAGTCCGTGTAAATAATACCCGTGTACCCGTGTGCCCGTGCAGACGGGTATGATTTACACGGATTTTAAATACCCGTGTAAATCGGGTCAGAAACCCGTGTTCGTGTAACACGAACACGGGTATGAGAAACGTTGACACGAAACCCGGACACGACCGCGAGCCCTAGTTTATACGCATTGTTAATAGGAGAGACCTACCTCAAGCAGTGGACTATCATAGGCTGATGATGATGATGACGTTTCGTGTAACAAATGAATTTCGTTGAGTGGGGGATAGAATAGCGAATGCTCGTTTGGTTTGCATGCACCCTTAGAGTGCACTGGGACATATTTTTGAGCATTTTTGTGTACACTTTATTTTTGTCTTTGACTGTACATTTTTTTGCAACATACCATTATATTATATATGTATGTGTCTGATGATGATTTTTTTTACCCAACTTTAAAAAAAGGAGGAGGTGCTCAATTCTGTATGGTTTTCTTCCGTTTAGTACCTCAGAACTTCCGACTGGGTGAACCGATTTTGATAATTCATATTTTATTTATTCATATTTTACTTACCGATTGGTCCCATTTTAATTTGATTCAGTTTTTACAATGGCATCCATGAGAAAAACATGTAAGTCTTAACCTCTCGTATGCCACAAATATTTTTTCTTATCGTTCCGGCGATCCACGAGTGATTAAATTTGCCTTAAACATGTACAAATTGAGCAAGATAAATAGACGGATACTTAATATCACAAACCGATTTCGATAATTCTTTTTTCCTAACTAGTGCGGAAAAGTACACTTTGCGCACGCTTCGCGTTGGGACTTGTTATGAAAAAAGTCGTTCGATACACGTGTTAAAACTTCTTTTTAACTCGGGTGATTGTCGCCCTTCCTTGTTTCACTCGGGCTCCAACTTACAGCCTCGTAGAAAAAAATTTTTTTTGCACTTGCATCGAAATGTACTATTTTCTTATAGTTTTCTCGTACGCCGATCCACGTTCCGGCATACGAGTGATTAAATTTGCCTTAAACATGTACAAATTGTGCAAGACAAATAGACGAATACTTAATATCACACAAACCGATTTCGATAATTCTTTTTTTAACCGACTTCAAAAGAAACCGAGATGGTCCCGTTGGCACCAAGTCGGGGTGTGATGATGGGGATGATGAGGAATTCGGAGAAATCGGTTGAATTCGTTTTTTTATTGTCAAGTATTACCTCACACCGTACCCTTACGTTATCATATCACGGTCCGCAAATAGTGGTGTTGTGAAACTGCGCCCACGCAGGCCGGGAAAATCGGGAAGCGCGCGCGCCGCGGCTCGCGTTACATTCCGCTGCTATCGAACTTTATTTATGACAACACTTCATTGTGTACAGGACACGTGTAATAGTACATTACTATAGAGGACGGGAAACGAAGGGTTACAGGCCAAGTAGATATATCTGGCCGAAGGAACTGAGGGGAGGGATACGCGGCCTGTAACCCTGTTTCTCGCCGAGATTTGTATAGTGCTTTTCTCAAACTTACCATGAAATTAAACGAACTGATTTCGCCGAACCATACTATTTAATTTGTAAATAAAGTATAAACCAATTGTACAGTATCGTAAAAGATTAAAAAAAAATCATTCGCGCCGAACTTTTTTTTTTTATCTTTTTGAGGTATCCTTTTACCTGGTAGTATAAGATATTCGTTCTTAGGTTATTTTTTTTTCTGTCGCTGAATGTCAAGACCCAGTGTCACAATTTGACGTTTCAAAACAAAAGACAGTTTGTTTGCAGTCCTAGGTGTGAAATAATTACATGAAATCTCTTTACATATCATCTTAGCACATGACACCGGATACATAGTATTTCCGGGTTTCATTTAAAGTAAGTAACATCAACATTACGTAGCAAGTTTGAGAAAAATTTCAAATCATTATTAGCAGCCGATAGACGTCCATTAGGGTGTCCCATATTTTACGAATTTTAGAAATTAATAACGCATACCCCGTAAATCGGCTTTTTTGACCTCAAAACACTGTGAAAAAAAAATTTCCTCATTCCTGTAACAGAAACCCGTGCCGACTTTCATCTAAAATTCCCGTACAAAACACTGTGAAAAAAATTGGTCAGACAGTTAGTTGATAATAATGTATTGTTTTTCTGATCTCATGAAGTTGATTTCATGAAAAAAAAAATTATAAGCCAGTAGTATAAGTTACTTCTATAGAAAAAAATTGGTCGTTTTCCTACATTAGTATAGGAAAATGGCATGAAAGTGGGGGCACGGGTTGCATGCAGTTACAGGAATGACTTTTTTATTTATTTTCAGAGTATTTTGAGGTAAATGAAACAAGAAACCGATTAGGGGTACTCGTTGTTAATTTCTAATATTCGTAAAATATGGGACATCCTAACGTTCATTGCTGGTAGGGCTGCCATCTTGAAATTCGAAAAATAAAAAGCTTCCTTTTTCCTCCGGTCTTTACTTGGTGCACAATAAAGCCTCCATAGCCTAGTTGGTATTGACCCTGCCTACGAAGCTGGAGGTTCCGGGTTCGAATCCCGGCGAGGGCATTATTTGTGTATTTATTTATCACAAATATTTGTTTTTTGGTCATGGCTGTCTATGTACGAGTATTTAAGTATCTATCTATTATATATATCGTCGCCTAGTACCCACATCACAAGCCTTAATTGAGCTTACCGTGGGAGTAGGTTGATTTGTGTAAGATGTCCCAAGATATTTATTTATTTAGTATGCCTGCCTTCCGCCGAGAGAGGAGCGGACTCATTAATGGCTCCGTTTAACTTTCGTTAAACAGCAAACGATACCTCTATCATACCAACGCTGAAAGGCTTGTTAGCTTAGCTGTCTGTCACAAAAGACGCTGGTCCCTGCAGGCTCGGATCCAGGATTTCGTTCAGGCATTGACTTACGATGAGAGTACTTAATTTTTTTTTGAATCATTAAAAACAGCGGCTAGGCATACCTAGGCCAGTGTCAGAGAGGTGGTGGGGGCAAGTCCAGCGAGGAATCAGCGCCTGGCTCACTGACGCTAATGGTTATCCGCAAAATCATGGTACCGTAAAAAGGGGTAAATAGGAATATAGAGTAAACTTGTCTGTTAGCCCAGGACAAACAGTCCAGTTTAGAATAACAAATATGAAATAACCTGTTGTTTTAAATTGGACTGCTTGTCCTGGGCTAACAGACCAGTTTACTCTACGTTCCTATTTACCCCGTTTTACGGTAGATAATGATACACTCCCAACTCCCAATGCAGGCACTGGCAAACCCTACACATAGATAAAATAAGTTTTAAACAAGCGGTCGCCTTGGGGGGTAATTAAACAAATAAAAATAGCTTTGCAAACTAAAATCGTGTCACATTTGATCCGTTCCGGCTCTTCTGACATATAATTACACACATGTTGTTATTCATACATAAACTTTCATAGAACAACCGATAATAATAGTTCTTATTTCTACTTTAACATTTTGCTGTTGGTAGATAGGGACAACACATAATTTACCTCCTAATGCGTACATACGCATACTTAATAGAACGTCCTATCTCAGTCCAGCAGTGGACTGCGATAGGATTATGTGGGAACGCAACGCATACGAAGCCATGTGCGGCCACTTCGGTTTTAATAGTACATTGTGCATCAAGGGAGGTACATAAGTACCGAATTACTAACGAGAGTGTTAGAAGTATTTTATGACTCGAGTTAGTATTCCGCTTACCGACCGTGATGCATACAATGTTTTTCATCACACTTTCCGACAAAAAAATAAGTTTTAAGACATAATATTATTAAATGACGTACTGACATATCTATTCCTCCCTAGGGAATTTCACTTTTTTATTACTCCCGCTACGCACGCAAGCAATGGTGCGCTTAGACAGCAAGTGTGGATGAAAATTCTATTGACTTCGACTTATGCGTTAGAGAGTTTGGATAAAATCGCGTGCGAACCAATGTGCGTTTGCGCATTGGAACCTAACCTCATTAAGAATAGGCTCAGTACATAACCACACTCCACAGTACTAAAAACCTGAGATTTACCTAACCTAAAATGCCGTGTGTTTATTTGCGAGCAAATATATAGGGTGTCCCAGTTAGATGGGCCAGTTTAAGAAAGTCTAACTGTAAGACGTACAATGTTCCGTTTTTAGGATCCTCCTAACTTTTTTATACCAACAAAAAAACTGCATTCAAACATAACAACATCATTTCGAAGTTGTTTTACCTTACATTTCCCTAATCAGAATACTATGCTGAATACGCCCTTTAACGCACTCACAAGTTTTATGTCACTCTGTATATGTGACATTGCGTCAACATATAGGTAGAATTTCACAAACTTGAGTAAAACCAGTTTTTTTATGGTGTTTTTACACTAGTGCGAGAAGTGGTTCATTTCATGTACCTATACTAAAAAATGTCTCGTGAGAAAAGGATAATTCGTATCAATTTAAAAAACTCTTTTTCGTACTTGTGTCGTAATTCTTATTTAACGAATTTTTAGCGGCATTTTAAATAGTTTTAAAATATCCTCGTATTTAGTGTACCTGTGCTTATTTAGCGTTTGACCCCAAAACGCAGCTGCCAAGTTTCTATACTCGTACTTGCTAAATTACAAATACCTAAATGACTCGGCTTCTCTAAAATTGCGGCAATTATTTACAACGTAGGAGACAAAAATTATCTCATTCCTGAAAATTAGGTCACTAAATATAATCTAGACCACTACCTACCTATTCTATATGTCGACCTACGAACAAATAAAACGTGGAAGCCGTACGCCATACTAAATTGCCTTTCAAAAACGGCGCTGAATTTTAGTTGACAAGTGTCACCCCCCTCTTCAATGCATCACGGTAATGAATTTCAATATCAACCTATAAAAACTGAAACCGCCATTTAAAAATAGTTGTGATTGGTCCATCTAAGTTTTGATTGGCTATATTCTATAAAGATTTGTCAAAGACGTTGCGCCGAAATATGCGCGGTGTTAAGAAAAGCGCTATGTCCTGCCCATCTTGGCAGAATTGAACAATTGGTTTAGGGGAATTTTGAGCTGGTGTTAGACGTCCATGTTGTATATGATCGCAGATGTCGATAATAGGATAGGTACAGGTGAGAGAAAGGGATGTATCCACAATTTCACCTTACTGCATAGTTGAAAAACATTTGTCACAACCCCAACTCTTCCCGTGGGTGTCGTAAGAGTCGACTAAAGGATTGGAGTGTCGCTGACCATGACCATTCATTTATTTAAAGAACGATGACGGGCAGATGTATCATAATAATGGACATTACTGCGGTCGCCAACCGGCTTGCTCAGAATGGTGATTATGGGCACATGCTAGGGTGTCCCATTTATTACGAATTTTATACGATATCTACACTATCGAATGCAAACTAGAATCGTGTAAACAGAAACAAAAACATGTAACTATTGTCGAAGACGTCGAGCTACTCGAGATTACGATAAGACAAGATAAAAGCAGTCAAAACAGCAGTCTCCGAAACAGGACCAATTAGAATCCTAGGGCAATCGTTTTAAGATTCGATTGCAAAAAACATTAACCTACATAGTTAATGGCTTAAATCAAAACGAAAATCACGATTGTTTTTTTTATTAGACAACTTAGCTCTCAGCCCTCCTGATGGAAAGCGGGAACTGAGGCCCATGGATATAGTGACCAAAAAATCGCCTATGCGCTGCCTACCCTGAGGACTCAGATGGATTGCCTCTATGCCAGTAATTACACCGACTATCTTACCCCGGAACCGGAACACAGTACTAACTATTTAGCGGCTGGTTAACGGATAAGATGATGGTAGCTATCCGGGCGGAACCTGCACGAGGTCCTACCACCAGCGTTTCTATTGTCAGAAAGGTAGTCATACAAACAATAAATTTAAAAAATGTTAGCGCGTAATATTGATTGGTCACATAAAATTTGAATTTGCAGTCATTTTTAACCATTTTGTCCGGCATGGCTAATTTACCTATACGAAATTACAAATTTCTAGTACTAACGGCCACTGAGTTAAGCTGCGGATAGACAGACAGACGGACAAACGGACATAGCGAAACTATAAGATTACTACGGAAGCCTAAAAATGTATGTAAACTCACGGTTTAATTTGGTGATAAGACCAAAATTGTACATAGTTTATGGAAAAGGATCCAGCCCACAAAAATCTGTCAATTCAATTTAAATCTTATATTTAAAGGAAAAGTCGTTTATTTCTGAGTTTGGATCCTTTTCGCTAAAGTACTTCCAATTGTGTTCTGAAATTGCATGATTATGAAATAATGCAACTTTTTAGGTTTGTTTACATTTTTTTCGGATTCTTAGGTGCACGGTATAGCCTACGTTTCCAATTGGTTGAGTTGAGTTCAAAGTGCTCAAAAATATCGCACGCTACGAACAAATTTTAGTTGACAAGTGTCACCCCCTCTTCAATGCATCACGGTAATGAATGTCAATATCAACCTATAAAAACTTAAGCCGCCATTTAAAAATAGTTGTGATTGGTCCATCAAAGTTTTGATTGGCTATGTTCTATAAACATTTTTGTCAAAGATGTTGCGTCAAAACAAGCGCGGTGTTAAGAAAAGCGCTATGTTCTGCCCATCTTGGCACAATTGAACAATTGCTTTTGGGGGCATTTTTGAGCTGGCTTTAGACGTCCATGACAATCGAAGCCTGCTCAGATATTTGTGAGCACCCTGGCCGCTCCGATATATCTGATGGCGAATGTACTTACATTTTCATACTTTCTCGGCTAAACAAGCAAACAGCGAAAGTTCATTAACAAGCTGCCGCTAATTAACACTATTAGCTTCTGTTAACACACGTTCGCATTTTTTTGGTGGCAAATAAGCATACAGCTCGTGTGATGGAACACATTTACTTGGTCATATGATATGGACGAGTCAAGAGGTGTCACAAGAGCGTTACAGATAATTAAAAAGAGGAATAAAGTAATAAACTAGCCGAAAATTTCTTGCGGAGCAAAATTACAATTAATTGTCGATTGAAACACGACAATTACAGGTCCTCATATCAATTTAACGAAAATTCTTCTAAACCCTTTGACAATTGTCACGACTTTCGGAATATAAAATGTAGTTTATTAACGATGTTATAACGTTTTTTATACATAATTCCATGTTGTTGGCAAACAAGTCCGTGGACTATCCAATAGTAAGCGGTAGCCATAGCCTACGGAGGCCTATGAATATCACTTTTACTGACGAGTAATAGTGATATTTTACAATTGGGTCAAAATTCTTTTCGTTGTCTTATTTTGTGTCCCTAAAAAACGTGACGTAGTGGTGATTTTTGTATGGGATGATATTTTGTTTTCAATTTCTGATATATGGATTAAAAAGAAATACAAGTACACCGGATTTTTTTTTATATACTGAGTCGAAATAGCAACTAAAATCGTGACAGAGTGGTATGAAACAAGACAACGAAAAGAATTTTGACCCAATTGCCGCAATTGTCACCGTGGTGAAATAGGAGCCAGATGATCCAAAAGCACTGGATGCTTAGCCAAGTTGCCAATCGCTAGCGCTTAGTAGCGTATCGTAGTTTTCCCTCTCTGTCACTCTTTCATATTAGTGCGACAAAGACAGTTAGCTGCCTTTCGCTTACAACTGACGACTAAGCGTTAGCGATTGGCATCTTGGCTAAGCACCCTGGTCGTGTTAAGTGTAGCGTTAATTCTAGCCGCTGAATAATAATGGCATCTTCAAGCGTAACTCCCGCGCAGTTAATTGCCAGTTTTACATCTTACACGGCAATTTGGATATTTTTATTACCTCTTATTTTTTTGGATTATAATCATGCATCAACTTTATCCAGCTATTTGGGTCAAGCAGACAATATTCTTACATTATTTTTTATGTAATATACCTAATATTTCCAGCACACGTAGATAATTAAACAAATTTATTGAGATTAATAAATAAAAAATACATTTAGTAAATGCATATGCTTTAAATATGATTTTAGCGTCTATAAGCTCTTCTGTACAGTTTAATTTCATTTATTCACTTTTAACATCATATAGATAGAGCCCTACACAAGTACACACTCGGGGAGAATCTAAGGCAACATACGAAATCAGTCACGTTCGCGTGTTGATTCAAGCGTCAATTAGACGTCGACGATCGCCGCATGCAAAATAATTGTTGCCTGCCGACCTCATGCTTTGATTCGGCGACCGCATTAAAGTGCATTCAGACCAAACGAGCATTCGCTATTCTATCCCCCGCTCTACGAAATCAACGAATCACGTTTTGTGTAACGATCGAATTTCGTAGAGTGGGGGGATAGAATGGCGAATGCTCGTTTGGTCTGAATACACCTTTAGGCGAACGACAAAGTGAAATTGCCGCTTGTGAGTAGGGAGTCGTGACCTTTAAGGCCGAGTCACACTGGATACGTGTGCAGCACGTGCGCTCGGCCTTTAATCTGCTATTGATACGACCCTGAATCCTTCGAGAGATAAGCGTATTCCCTGAAACGCCAGCAACGCATTTGTGACCCGCTGGTGTTGCCGTTTTCCATAGGCGGCGGTAATTGTTTGACATCAGGCGATCTACCGCGAACTTAAATCCGCAAATTCGGGGATTTAAATCTGTCACTCTAATGATGCCTTCGTTGGAGTGACTGAGACAAATCCCCGAAATTTATGAACTACAGTATTTGCGGTACCAGGTCTGATCATTTGTCTCCTATGTCATAAAATAATGAAGTTTATATAGATGTTATCATCTTGTTTCAGGTCGGCCGCATCCCAGCAGACCACCCATTAGTCGGTGGGCACAAAGGCCCGGTGCTGGACATCGCCTGGTGCCCACACAACGACAACGTTATTGCCAGTGGATCTGAAGACTGCGTCGTCAAAGTAAGCCTTCCTATCTACCTATAATCTACAGATGAGCACCTTGTCTAAGAACTTTCCGTAGAATAAGCACCCTCCGTACCAGGGGCATTCTTCATCCTAATCGAGTCAGCTAACAAGGACCGAGACAATTGGCATACAAGAAAAGAGGCTCAACCTTCCGTGGATGGAAAGATATGCAAAAATATGATGCTGTTTTTTAACATCGCACGAAACTGGCAGCTGGTATTGGTAGATTGAATTTGATAGTTGTAATTTTTTTTTTTTTCAATGTGATTATGAATAGGTAGGTAGGAATTGACCAAAAATATAAGATATATCTATATTATAATTGACAACTCCTCGCATTGCTTTCCTTTGGCGAGCTGAGGTATTCTAGGTACCCAAAAAACCTACAATCCTCGATTGAAGAACATCCAAAAATTATGTGCATCCAAAAACTCGCTACAAATTCTATCTGTTTTTTCAGGTGTGGCAGATCCCCGATGGCGGTCTATCCAGAACGCTGACAGAGCCGGTCGTCGACCTGGTGTTCCACCAGCGGCGAGTGGGGCTCGTTCTGTGGCACCCTACAGCTCAGAATGTGCTGCTGACAGCCGGCTCTGACAATCAGGTATGTTTTGTTTAAGGTCGAGTGCGCAAACTAGGGAGCGCAGCAGCTGTCATTTTATTTGTCTGAATTACCGATGTGTCGTAAGCCTCAATATGGCAGAAACTTCAGTGCGAAAGAAAGCGTTCCATTCCGATGAAACTCCTGGGGGCAGTATTTGCTTAACTTCGATTCGATTTAGTCCACAAGTTGGTAGACCATCTCACGTAAGCTACTGCCTTATTGAGACGCCCAATATCAAAGCAACGAGGTAGCAAATAGTACTGCTGGCTGGCAACGTAACCTAACATTATTGTCTTATTTAGTTCCTAAAAAATCACATATGGGTATCTTTAGTAACACGTTCGACTTCATTGCTAACCATAAGGACGCTTAGACGGATAATCCATACTGTCTTTACGTTCCTTAAAATATACTCGGAAGTATCGCTTTTAGGGCGCAGTTACTCACTGGGATGGAAATGGAATTTCATAACACTTTTGTGGCCTAGGTCTGCAAAGTTACTTTTTTTGTTAATTTCGACAACATTGTCATTAATTTTTTTTCTATTGCTTTGTATGTTTGTGAAAAGCACTATACATGCCTCGGCGTGAAAACGGATTCCTGGCCTCGTTAACCTATCCGGCCTCGCTGGCACGCTCGCTCGCCCGTATATACGAACTTGGCCGGAAATCCTTATTTTCCCGGCCTCTGATGTAATGTACTATTGTTGTTTCTCCAGATCGCGATATGGAACGTGGGAACCGGCGAGGTTTTAATAACACTGGACTGCCACCCTGACCTGATCTACTCTGCGTGTTGGAACTGGACCGGCAGCAAGTTGCTCACCACCTGCCGAGATAAGAAGATTCGGTAAGCTTATTGTTTGGGCTTTTAAAAGAAACTAGGCAACATACACTCGCGGTCCATGAATACGGGTCAGGATTTTTTCATCGAAAATACTGGAAACATGCTGATTACAAATATTTAAAATAAATATTTATAATACAAGTGGAACCGTTTTTAACATCAGAAGTATTGGAATTTCCCTGAAGTTTTCACACGATCCGAAAAACACGGAATTTTATCGTCAGATGACTGCGTAAATATAAAAATAGCAACTCATGATAGTCATGATTAAAAAACTCGTATTACCATACATTTTAGATGGTTTTCTTAAGCGGTCTACATTTTTGTCTCTACAAACCGACCTAACGACAATAGGGATGATGACTGTAGTTAAAATAAATTATTTAACATTATGCACGACATAATACACGTAGAAATTATCACTAAGATGTAGATTGAAGTATTTTTTGTACAGAACTTCTATTTAATAAATTGAAAAGAACTTAAAAGAGTAGGTCATTTGGCAGTACTCAAACGTGACGTCACTTTTGAGTATTTCATATAAAATTCCATAGTGGTGAATTCTGGTGATCGTTTTGACAGTTCGAAAAAAGATGCTGATTTGACTTGCCAGTCATCATCCCTATTTCAAAGTTTTTTTGGATTTATTTATAAATTTAGGGAAATTCCAATACAACCTGATAAAAATAGATTTTATCTACACCATAAATATTTGAAAATATTTGAAATCTGCATGTTTGCATTATTTTCTATGAAAAAAACCACCTGACCCGTATTCATTGACCGATAGTGTAGTTTACCACTTGAATGCTTGTTTAGTTTACAATAGGTTTTCTAGAAGTCTAGGACACGCGCGATTTTTTCGACGGTTAGAAAGGAAGAGACTAGCAGGCCTAGCCAAAAAGCCATTCTGCAGTCGTATACGAAAAGCGATAAGTCACGTGTCCATAATAATGTATACAAACGGTTACGTGACTTTTCGTACGAATCTGTCATTCCCATACATTTATTACTTTTCTCAAACATGCAATGAAATATTGTCTTTACGTTCCTTAATAGACTCGGAAGTATGGCTTTTAGGGCGCAGTAACTCACTGGGATGGAAATGGAATTTCATAACACTTCAGGCCTAGGCCTGCAAAGTAACTTTTTTTTTATTTCGACAACATTGCATTGTCATTATTTGTTTTTTGTATTTCTTTGTATGTTTGAAAAAAACACTATATATACATGCCTCGGCGTGAAAACGAATTCTCGGCCTCGTTACCTATACCAACTTGGCCGGAAATCCTCATTTTCCCGGCCTCTGATGTAATGTACTATAAGTATATGATTGTATTGATTGTAGAATGGCATCATGGCTAGGCCTGCTGTTCTATTGTAATAATACATTACTGCAGACGCCGGAAAACCAAAAGCCTGCTAAGTTTGATTTCCAGGCAAGTATAGTGCTTTGCAACTTGCAATGAAATGATAAATTCGGATGTCAATTTCACAATACAAACATAAACCAACCAACAATACTGTAAAAAAATCAACCACGCATCAATTTTATTTTCTGAGGTCATTTATAATTAAAGGCTTTTAATGAAAACAAAAAGTAACTTCATAATTTTTGTGTTACGAAGTTAAATTTTGTGTAACAACTTTCTGCATTAAGAAACAGCAACAAATTCAAATCTTCTAGCGATGATGATGAGCGATCAATAATACGAATCTATTTTTTTTTATTGTCCCCTTTTATTACTGCCAAAGATTATTGGACAGAGTATACCACTTAGTATGACTAACTTACGTAACACATTTGACGCGATTGTGATTATTGTTTTGATTAAGACCTTAACTAAGCACCTACATATGGACATTATTCCAATCGATCCTTATAAGGCTTGTTCACGAAATAAAGTAGCCATTGCTGTATATTTTTTTTTGTATGAGACCATACCTTTGTATGGGTGTTATTACAAAGAAGGGCTCTTTGCCTATCTTCTCGGACGCTGTGGTTGATATTTATATCAATTTCTCCATAATTATGGACTTTTATTTAAACTTCTGGATTTCAGTAGTGTTTCTTCTTATTTTACCATTTTGGGTCATTTAGTTTCCCTATGGGCTACTAAATGACCCAAAAATAATAAATAACTACAATACCGATACTATAATAAACTGTGATTTTCGTGTCTACAATTTTTATTAACTATCTCAAGTCTAACATTGTTGAAATCGTCTCTGAAGACACTTTTATGGGCGTAAACTTTTGCATTAAGCATTATCTGAAGTTATTTTGATTTTGACGACTTTTCAGCGAATGCTTATGGATATTGGATTGTTAAACATAAAACAGAAGAATCAATTTACAGTCCCATGGCTGTTAAAACTACATGGGACTGTTGTGTAACAGTAGAGACTGATTTTACGATGGCTACTTTATTTCGTGAACAAGCTTTATAGGGTGCCATTTTTTTTTTCAGTATCATCGACCCGCGCAAGGGCGAGGTGGAATCGGAGGCGATAGCTCACGAGGGCAGCAAGGCTTCTCGCGCCATCTTCCTCAAACACGGCCTGGTCTTCACCACCGGGTGAGTCTAATCATCTTATCAGCCGAAAGACTTCCACTGCTCTGCAGTGTTATTCACTAAGGAAACCGCCTTGCTGTCAGCGCTGTGTCAGCGCTGCGGCAGCGTCGAGCCTAAAAATGGTATTCACTAATGTACTTTAAACGACACTAGTGCTCGGCGACGAATGCGGCGTGAGCTGGAACTACACTGCGTCGAGAGTTTGACGTTTAATGTACGAACTTCGTATTCTCTAACGAAAAACAGCGACGAACTCGCCCACAACCTCGCTCACAGCCTCGATTCCTAATGTCAAATAAAACAGCTAGGATTTTAGACAAGGCTGTCTCGACGTCTAGATCGTTGACGAACGCAGCGCCGAATGTGTGAATAAGAGAATAGCATAGCTGAACAAAGGCCAAAGACTGCCACAATGACCGGTCCTGCGCCACCCGCATCCAGGACATATACAGGGTTACTTTTTCACCGGTACAATCAATTTTACCATAACATTAGTATCAATAATAGGTCACATTTATCAATTTTTTTTTTTCAAATTTTTATCAATTTACCTCTCATTCAAATGTAACATAATGGGCGCACTAATTACAAGGCGTCATCGGTGCGGTATGACGCGCGACGGCGTTGGGGTGGGGAGGGGGGAGGGGTGATCCAACCCGCCCCCGCCGCGCCCCGCGCGATGACATTTTAAACAAACAGTTGACAGTTCGTGCGTTTTAATTTCTAGGGACATCCAATGGGGGTAATTTTTTTTGCCACCAGGCGGCGCTAGAGTAGGCGTCTGGTCCACACAGCTGTCAGATTCATACTATTCATAGATACTGGACCTAAAATATCGAAATTCTATTTTATTTGGAAGTTTATTGATTTTGTAATGGATTATGACTAATACACGATCGTCGAGCTGAAGATTGAGTCTAAAACAGGCACGCAAAGTCACTGGTCTTAAAAATAATTACTATAACATTGTTAATGACATGGGAATGGACCTGGAACAATTTATTTATTTATTTTAGAAAACAATATTTCTAAAGTAATGGTTTTCATAATAAATAAACGTATAAATCTATTTAAAATTAATTTCGTGTATTTATTTTGACAGTTTGTTAAACCTTCCGCTCAGAGCTGCCATCTCATCTCCCCATAGTGGCAGAAAAAGTATCAAAAATCCTCATTAGCGAGAGATATTTTTTTGTACGAATGCGGAGTTTAAATAGTTGTTTATTGTATAAAAGTCATACAGATTAGTACATTACGACACAAGTGCGAAAGACATGAAATTCGAAATGAGTGGTGATGTTTTAAAAATCGACACGAGTTACGAATTTCGTTCTTGCACGTATCTCGTACGACGTTTTTTAGTACAGATGGCCCTCCGAAGAATTATCTATCGGTCGTGTTTTAAAACATCCCCACTCGTTTCGTATTTCATGTTTTTCGCTTTTGTGTCGTAATGTACTCTTCTATTTGTCTATGATATTTTTAGAAACATTTTGTATTAATAACATTAGGTATACCTACAATGATTAAACTGGAGCCTAAAATAAACCTACGTAAATAAATAAATAAACAATGGCACGCTCCATGCAGATGCTCCATCTGTTTAATCCGTTATCCAATGTTCAATCCATATAAGGTGTAATCAAATTAGTCTTGAATATTTTAAGGGTCGTTAATTAACATCAAAACAATTAACTTTCACTAAAATAAAATTTAAATCATATGTTTTTGTTGTTTTCATTTACCGAACAAAAAATAATATTCTAATTTATTTTCTAAATAATCACCTGTCAAGATGTTTAACACTGTCAAGTCACGTCAACAGTTGTTTTTCTTAAATGTCATTATGATTCGGCGGGAAAACTGTAGGTTATGAAATGAACGGCCTCCACAAATTGTGACTAAAGAGGTCTCATTTAATTATCTTATTAACAGGGTGTTTTAGCGCAGCAAATTTGTTTCCTAGTTTTCTCCAAAAAAACATAACAAAACCTATAATGTTTCATACATAAATATAGTACAGGAGCGGAGTACTATCTGGCTGTAAAAATATCCGTGACTAATTTGATTACACCTTATACACCGTGTTTTTATTGATTTGCGTTAAATAGGACAGGTTATTTGGGACATTAATAGAAGTTGCCTAGTATATCGGCTTTTGTTTAATTCGTAATTTTTTTTTTCATACATAATAATTGAAATAGCAAGACCACTGTCACTGTCTGTGTGAAATAACCTTAAGAATAAGATCTCAGGTGACTGACGGCACATGTCAAAATAAGTTTCATTAGGATGTAATAATGGTTGCAATACAACCAGTCATTAAACTTATTTTTTTAATAACTCAATAACAGTAAGAATTAAGGTACTAGTTATTAGACAAATTGATTATTTTTGACCTAAATAAGCTTCCCTTTAATTTAACGGAAATCAATAAAAACACGGTGTATATTCAATTTTAAAAAATGTGATTTTAATTGGTCTGTTTAATTCCAGATTCAGCCGAATGTCGGAGCGACAATACTCGCTCCGCACCCCGGATGCGCTCGGCGAGCCCATCGTCACCGTCGAAATTGACACCAGCAATGGCGTCATGTTCCCTCTCTACGACCCCGACACTAACCTCATATACCTCTGCGGGAAGGGCGACTCCGTTATCCGATACTTCGAGGTTAGTACTGAAACTATCACCATTACTCTCTGTAGCAGCCCATCGTCACCGTGGAGATCGACACCAGCAATGGCGTCATGTTCCCTCTCTACGACCCCGACACTAACCTCATATACCTCTGCGGAAAGGGCGATTCCGTTATCCGATATTTTGAGGTTAGTATGCATGACTGCCCCAATTTATCATGAAGACTATTTAGGAGTTCATCGTTACTGTCGAAATAGATACCATCTATGGCGCCATATTCCCTCTATACGATCCCGACACTAACCTCATCTACCTCTGCGGGAAGGGCGACTCCGTTATCCGATATTTTGAGGTTAGTATAGCCTGTCCAATGGTCTAAGAGCCAAAAGCCATAAAAATGTTTACATTGGCATTTTAATTTCAAAAGGTGACAAGTCGAAATACAAACGAGTGATTTTCTTCCCGAACACCCTAGTACTAAACTTTATATTCCTTTTTGTGTTTCTTAAACAAAAGATATCTTTACATCTGCAATAGGGTTGTCAAAAATGTAGCAAGGCATTAAAAATCATCATCATCCCAGCCGCATGACGTCCACTGCTGAACAAAGGCCTCCCCGCTGACAAGAGAAATAGCTAATTTAGCACTTTATTTAAAATGTATAAATAAATATTTCTGACAATAACGAAAGTCGATTTTTTTTTCAACTACAAGTCCTTAAAATCTAAATATTTCATAATACCTATTGAATTTGAATACGAAATACAGGGTCGCGTTTTGTAAAGTTACATTTTACAATTTCGCTGTTTGCCTCTCTAACGCACGCACTTAGTGGCTAGAAAGAGAGGCAAACAGCAAAATTGTAAATTATAACTATAAAACGCGACCCTGGTTAACAAATTTCCGATTGTTACAACCCTACCCTACCTAATGTTTTTTTATTGCACTTGTAAATCTTGCAATAGTAGCGATGTCATTAGATATTGAACCTTAGTACAAACAGTGAAGTCAGATTTTTGTATAATGTAAGTAATCACTTACGCTCTTGTGACAATCGATGACTAATTACCTTATTTTTATGGCTTTTGGCTCTTAGACTGTTGGACAGGCCATATGCGTAACTTCTTTTATCACCGTCTCTTTACGATCACATTTTCCTCGAGAAACCATCGTCACCTGTGAAATAGACACCGGTAATAGCATCATGTTCCCTCTATATGACCTGACTCTACCTCATCTACCTCTGCGGATAGATAAGGTAGAGACATGGTCATATTATTATAATGGAGACACTTGCCCAATTAATTGACACCCTGAACGAAATCCCCGAAATCTCTACGGCACCGATACTAACCTCATCTACCTTTGCGAAATGGACCGTCAAATAGATATGGTTGTGTGACTCAACCTCGTATGTCCACGTCCAGGGTGTATGAATTAACTCCGTATATGGAATGTATGTATTTTGTCAGAATAGTAGATTACATGCCAAGGCCGTTTAAGTGGGAATTGTCTCGGATGATGTGTAATTGTAGTGTGTCGTGTGTCGACAAGCATGTGATCCGAGGCTTTCCCTCAACGGAGCCGGCAGACGGCAACTTAGTTTAGCGCAGCGGCCGGCAATGTGCTGTTTGCCGGCCGGAGGGCAGAAAATATATTTTTATGACACAACTTCGTAAGCCATTAAACAAGTCACACAGATTGATAACGCGAACATTTCTTTCGACGCCATTAAAGGCGCGATTATGTTGTTATGTTCTCTTTTTACGACTTTCACAACTACCTCATCTACCTCTGTGGAAAGGGCGAAATGGTTATCAGGTTCGAAGTAAGATAGTTATTTATCTTTTCACCGGCGTGAATCGTTTATGCTTGCAGGTAACACCGGAACCGCCGTTCGTGCACTACATCAACACCTTCCAAACGCCAGACCCACAGAGAGGTAAACTATGATAAAGTAATAACAAAATTGTGATATTGAAATCCTGTTTGAGAATACTGGTTTTTCTATGTACACGGTGTTTTATATTTTATCCCTTAACTGTGTAAAATGATATTAGTATGATATTTAACATAATACTGGGTGAAACGTAAGTCGTGAAAAGTAATACGTTTTCTAATTCTATAAACAACTAACAATTGAATGCCCCACAAGTTACTTAGAAATAGTCTTTTTTTTTCTATTTTTGTGGCTTTCATTTTTAAGGTGCTTTTAAGAAATGATAACGGTTATTTAAGCTGTTGAAAGCGTTAAATGCAATAAATATAATTTAATTTTACACTGAATGACAAAATTGGCTTATTAATTACTTCAATTTGAAAAGGTAATTTAAATTATGCCATTAATTTGTCTTAAAAAGTCCTTTGGATATCCTAAAATCAAAAAATACAAAAACGTAAACCTTAAAAATAAAATACTTGTCAATTTTTAAGGAACTTGTGGGGTATTTGGTTGTTTAGAGCTTTAATAGAAAAACGTATTATTGTTCACGACTTATGTTTCACCCTGTATAGTAACAAAACAATTGTAGGTATCGGAATGATGCCCAAGCGAGGGTGCGACGTCGCGACGTGTGAGATCGCCAAGTTCTACAGGTTGAACAACTCTGGCCTGTGTCAGGTAAGGACCCCATACATCAAATATCATACATTTGACAAAAAATGTGGTCTACCCATTGATTTAGAATATATAAGTGAATCCCCAAACAGCTCAAAAAAATGGCCCCAAAAAAATGGGCTGCAGAAGTAAATATTGCGGTCCTTTTACTCCGCTATTCAGTTCTGACAGTTGACATTTGGTCACCTTACGGTATAGCATCATTATTCCTTAAACATAAAAAGTTTCTACTATTTTGCGGTGTTGTTCGCAAATTTGACACTTATTGCTCACTTCACAAAGTGTTTTATTCTTTGAGTTTTTTTATTATAGTTTATTGTAAGTGAGCGTTATTAGCTTCAACTGAAACATGATAGAAATGACTTTTAGTGCCACTTTTCTTGGTTTTTTTCTTTAGCTCTGTGCATCCATTTATTATTTAATGTCATTGGGTCTACCACTTTTCGACTCTATTTAGTCGTAGTAAAGTCCCATCAATTTTTTTCGTGCAGTTCACTTGTTAAGTGATTCATTATTATGCAATTTATGACTTCATCATCATATCAGCCAAAAGACGTCCACTGCTGAACATAGGCCTCCCCCAAAGATTGTCGCAATGACCGGTCCTGTGCCACCCGTTGGGGCGGGAAGGTTCTCTCATGGCGGCCACGAATCGGAATCCGGAGCGTGGGTAGGCCCCCACAAGGTGGACCGATGACCTGGTGAAGGTCGCAGGAGTCCGCTGGATGCGGGAGGCGCGGGATCGGCCATTGTGGCAATCTGTGAGGCCTATGTTCAGCAGTGGACGTCTTTCGGTTGATATGATGATGATGACATGTCATTAGTATACCTAGATATTTTTCTAGAAGGAACGAGAGATTGAAAAAATTAAACATCGACATAATTGTTATCGACTTATCGATAAGTTTTGTTGTAGTTAATAATAGTTAAAATATATTTACTAAATAAATAATGCGCCGTTACTTATGGAATATTAATAAGAATGCAAATCATATTCAAAACGCTACTTTATTTTTCTTATTTCTTCTAATTTGTACCCATCGAAAGAAGACTTATAAAAATACTGTAAAGCCATCGCCATAAGCAATAATCAATGTAAAGTATTACATTTTAAAAAATAAACCCTAAATGGGTCCTATGTTTTGTTGGTTACCTGATTTCACGAAGTTAACATCTTTATGAGAGGTGTAGGTACTTATCGATAACAGTTATGTCGATGTTTCATTTTGTCAATCTCTCGTTCCTGCTAGAAAAATATCTAGGTATAGTCATTAGATAATAAAATTAGGGAAGTCTATGATCAATAACGCCAATTTCATAGGTAATGACTAGGGTTAGGAATTTTGGTGGCATTAGGTGGACAGAGAACAGTGGAGTCGTTGTTTATTTTTTTTATGATTGATTGAATAATTAATTAATCAGAAATAATAAATAAATCTATTCTTTTAAACAGGGTTTCGCCAATTTTAAGTATAAAATAATTTCATCTTAAATAATATTTGACTACCTATGAATTGAAGTTCAATCGTTCTTTGTAATATAACTTAATGATTGTTATATAATATTTACTGACTTCGTGATAACTAGAACGTTAACAATTAAATAAATAAGATTTCTCATATACCAACATTTTAAAATGAAAATTAATATTTTTCTAGTTTCTCAAAAATAAAATTCATGCTATTTATTTAAATTCCTTGATAAATCCAGCTTGAAACGAACACTAATTCGTTATTATTTTTGAGAGGTTTCAGGTTAATTTTCGAAATTAAAACACAGGAGTAACTGTATAGCGTGTACTGGTTGGTTACAGACTGACTGTTGACACATTTCTTAAAACTACCCTTTATTATAAACACTACATCCCTCCACCAATAGTTATAAACAAAATACATAAGAAATAGCTTGTATTCGTTAAAAATCGGGATTTGGATATCTAGTACTCCTTAATGGATATCGTCGAGTAAAAACGTTTGTTTGGTTCGGTTGATCAGTATTCACCACTGGTGGTATCTCATTACTGTGTGAATCGTGTGGTTCGTCAAGGGCTGCTGTGGCTTCCTGCGATCCAGGCTGTGACGTCGGCGAAGCCGCACTCGTGAACGAAACGTCGGACACGACGACATCGTCGTCCTCCTCCCCCGCGGCCGACGGCCGGGACGCTGCAGCTTGCACGGGTTCCGCGTCTTCGGAGTCCCTTTGTTGAAGAACGGGCACATCCCCGTCATAGCCATCCTCTTGTGAGGTCTCCCTGCCCTTATACAAAAGAAGCTGGTCGATATGTTTCTTAGCTGTCACTTGAAGACTTGTAATGAATACATTGAACATCGACGAACCGATAGCATTCAAAACTGACCCCTCCAGCCATGTATGTTTAGTTCCGTTTTTGTAATACGATTTCACTAGTACCCTGTCTCCGATTTTAAATTTTATTTGTCTCTTTCCACCATAATATTTACGCTGTGAGATCTGTTTTTGATACACATTTTTATCAGCAGAGGACACTGACGGGCTGAGATCGGATGCGACGTCCGATATTGGCAAGAGCGCATCGAACCGACAACGCAATGACCGGCCCAGCATTAGCTCAGCGGGCGAGTGTCCAGTCGTTCCGTGAACAGAGTTACGATACTCAAAAAGGAAGAAATTGATTTTGTTATAAAAATCTACCTTTGATAAATTTTGCGCTAAAATGGTTTTCAAACCCTTTTTTATAAACTTCACACTATTTTCGGCTAGACCATTTGACGCTGGATGGTAAGGCGCAATTGTTACGTGTCGTATATCGTTTGATTTACAAAAATCCTCAAACATCGTTGAAGTGAAATTAGTAGCGTTATCCGTTACTAATGTTTTGACTAACCCAAATCTAGAGAACATGTCACATAATTTCGCAATAACACTTGCGGAGTCGGTACTCGACATAAAATAAACCTCTACCCACTTAGAATGCGCATCTACCGCGACGAGCAGCCGGTGGCCGGCCAGCTCCGCCATGTCGAGGTGCAGGCGCTGCCAGCACGCGCGCGGCCGCGGCCACACCGCCAGGGGCGCGCGCGGCGGGGCAGCTCGGATTGATGAACAAATACTGCACGAACCTATTTTTTCTTCTATCTGCTTATCAATATTTGGCCACCACATATATTTACGCGCGTTACTTTTCGTTTTAACAACTCCAAAATGTGAATTATGCAGTTCGTTCAATAAACGTTCCCTAAAGATAACGGGTATTATGATTTTATGGCCCCTCATTAGGCAACCTTTTTCTGAAGCTAACTGCAGCCGGCAATTGAAATAAGGTTTAAGGTCACTGTTTATTATTTTTCTAGGCCAACCTTGCGAAATACACTTTGTGACTTCTCTCAATACGGGATCTTTCAAAGTCTCATTTCGTATGTTTTCAATAGAAATTGGGTGAATATCCTGATACAAAAAATTTATAAACAAAGCTTCATCCTCTACTAAGTTATCCTCCTTAGCGACCAACTGTGAATTTTTAATTGCGCGCGATAAGAAATCGGCTATGTTGTCTGCGCTTTTAATGTACTCGATTTTAAAATTGTATGCGGATAAAAACAATGCATAACGTTGTAATCGGTTAGCGGCTAATTCTGGCACACCCTTTTTACTACCAAAAATAGAAATTAAAGGTTTATGGTCGGTCCTTAAAATGAAAGGTACTGATCTACCATAAAGGTAATGATGGAATTTTTTTATTCCGTAAATAATGGCCACCGCTTCCTTTTGAACTTGAGCATAATTTTGCTCACTTGCAGATAACGACCGGGATGCGTAAGCTACTACACGCTCGGTGCCATTTGGCTGTGTCTGACATAATATGGCTCCCAGGCCTTTAGGTCCGGCATCAACTGTGAGAATTGTAGGGAAATCGGGGTTATAGTGAGCCAGTACCCTTTCAGACGCAAGCTCTTTTTTTATGGCCTTAAATGCATCATTTTGAGCGTCACCCCATTGCCATTTGTTATCTTTTTTTAATAATAAATTTAATGGACTCAACATACTGGACGCATTAGGAATAAATGCACGATAATAATTTAACATGCCCAGAAAAGATTTTAATTCGGATACACTCTTTGGTGGTTGACACTCTAAAATGGCATCAACCTTTTTTTTAGATTTGTGCAGCCCATTTTTATCAATAATGAATCCTAAATATTCTACGGAATCTTGAAAAAATGCACACTTTTCCTGTTTCACGCGCAAACCGGCAGCCTTTAATCTGCTCAGAACCTGTTCCAATCTAGCTACGTGTGTTTCTCTATTTGGTGCGGTGATTAGCAAATCGTCTAAAAATATACAAGTTCCCTCGATACCTGATAACAACTTATCCATGCACTGCTGAAAAATACACGGAGCGTTTGATAAGCCAAAAACTAATCGAGTATACCGAAATAATCCTTTATGAGTATTTATACAGGTCAAATTACGCGAGGACTCGTCCAAAACTAGCTGATTGTAGGCCCTAGATAGGTCCAATTTAGAGAACTCCACACGACCATGTAATTTTGAAAACAAATCCTCAATACGCGGTAAAGGATAGTTGTCAATAAATAAAATATTGTTTAAGGTTACTGAGTAATCTCCGCATATACGAATATTTCCGTCCGCACGTAGCTCGGGAACAATCGGAGTAGCTATATCTGAATGTTCAACCTTTTCCAATATACCTAAGTCTAGTAATCTCTTTAATTCAGCTTCAACTTTCGGTTTTAATGCTAACGGTACCGTCCGGGGCTTGCAAAACTTAAAAACCGCGTCATTTTTTAATTTTAAATGAATTTTATAAGGCGTAAAAGTACCGAGTTCGTCAGAAAATACCTCAGAATACTTTTCGTGCAAGTGTTTAAACATCTGATCCTCCTTTATACTGTGACAATTATAGTTACACAAATGAAGGTCAAACATACTTATAAAATCACGGCCTAACAACGGTAATTGCGGTATGTGCGGTCCGACCGCGGAAATAACAAAAAATTTTATTTTTATTACACGATTTCCGAATTTCACTGGTAACAAAATATAACCAATAGGGGTGATTTTACTGCCATCGTAACACTTGAGCCTTACATTACACGTACATAGGGCATATTTTGCTTTGAATGATTTTTCAAATAAGTTAGTAGGTATGACGGACACTGCGCTTCCACTATCGACTTCACACAAAATCGACACGTTATCTATCCACACCGATTGCGTCATGGGTTTCCCGTTAACTGAATGTATAGAAAAAAAATCATAAATACCTTCGCATATATCGTCAGTGTCCTCAGCTAAGAAATTTGTGGTCTTAATTCTAGATTTGCACACACGGCTCAGATGGCCTTTCTTCCCGCACTTTTTACACGAATACTGAGAAAATTTACACTGTTCTTTAGAGTGATTGTGATATCCGCAAACACTACACTTAGACCTTTTTTTTTCCGTCGGGTAGGGCGGGGCGCAGCGAAAACATATCTGCAGACTCGCCGGCGCCGACGCCGCCGCTTGCTGTACTGCTGTTGCCATGCACCGCCAACCGTGCGCAGCGAACGCTTTGGGCTAGCTGTAGGGCCTTATTGAAACTCAACGTTCCTGGGTCTTCGGAGAAAAGCTTTTCCCTCTCTTTTCTGTTCTCTAACCCAAGGACAAAACGATCTCTCAAAGCCGAATCGAGCTCCGTGGTAAAAGAACAATATTGCGCTAGACTGCGCACGCGCGCCGCCCAGTCGCTTAGTTCTTCGCCAGGACGTTGTTCCGCCTTGTAAAATAAATATCGCTCGGCGAATACACATCGTTTAGATTCAAAATGTCCGTCCAACTTCGCGATGAGATCACTGTAGCTGATACTATCCAAGTCGGCTGGAAACACTAAATCCTTAGCGACACGGAAAGTATCCTCCACCAGGGCAGAGAGTAACACAGCTCGACGTGTAGCACCAGATTTGTCAGTCTCTTCCGTATACTTGTTTGCCAAACAAAACTGAGCAAAACGACTTTTAAATATGGCCCACTCTTGCGTGCGGTGGTCGAACACCAGGCTGTTACCTAACACCATATTTGTTGCTAACATCTTCTCGCTTGTGATTTAACTTCACTTTTAATACGCGTATGTTCTTTCTCGTCGCCACTGAGAGGTTTCAGGTTAATTTTCGAAATTAAAACACAGGAGTAACTGTATAGCGTGTACTGGTTGGTTACAGACTGACTGTTGACACATTTCTTAAAACTACCCTTTATTATAAACACTACAATTTTATAAGTTAATCATTTATTCAAGTTAAAAATGTTTGTAGCATCGACTCCATTGCCCTATGTTCAATAAATGCCACCAAAATCCTAACCCTAGTAATGCCTCAATATTTTATGTATACTTACAGGTGGTGTCAATGACCGTGCCCCGCAAATCGGAGCTGTTCCAAGAGGATTTGTACCCTGATACTCTCAGTGACGAGGCGTCACTCACGGCCGACGAGTGGGCCGGCGGGGAGGACGCCGAGCCCTGCACCATGTCGCTCAAGGTACCGATGGTCACCACTGCGGTGGTGACATGTACAGCGACGAGGCGTCGCTCACGGCCGACGAGTGGGCCGGCGGGGAGGACGCCGAGCCCTGCACCATGTCGCTCAAGGTACCGGTGGTGACCACCACTGCGGTGGTGACATGTACAGCGACGAGGCGTCGCTCACGGCCGACGAGTGGGCCGGCGGGGAGGACGCCGAGCCCTGCACCATGTCGCTCAAGGTACCGGTGGTGACCACCACTGCGGTGGTGACATGTACAGCGACGAGGCGTCGCTCACGGCCGACGAGTGGGCCGGCGGGGAGGACGCCGAGCCCTGCACCATGTCGCTCAAGGTACCGGTGGTGACCACCACTGCGGTGGTGACATGTACAGCGACGAGGCGTCGCTCACGGCCGACGAGTGGGCCGGCGGGGAGGACGCCGAGCCCTGCACCATGTCGCTCAAGGTACCGGTGGTGACCACCACTGCGGTGGTGACATGTACAGCGACGAGGCGTCGCTCACGGCCGACGAGTGGGCCGGCGGGGAGGACGCCGAGCCCTGCACCATGTCGCTCAAGGTACCGGTGGTGACCACCACTGCGGTGGTGACATGTACAGCGACGAGGCGTCGCTCACGGCCGACGAGTGGGCCGGCGGGGAGGACGCCGAGCCCTGCACCATGTCGCTCAAGGTACCGGTGGTGACCACCACTGCGGTGGTGACATGTACAGCGACGAGGCGTCGCTCACGGCCGACGAGTGGGCCGGCGGGGAGGACGCCGAGCCCTGCACCATGTCGCTCAAGGTACCGGTGGTGACCACCACTGCGGTGGTGACATGTACAGCGACGAGGCGTCGCTCACGGCCGACGAGTGGGCCGGCGGTGACGCCGAGCCCTGCACCATGTCGCTCAAGGTACCGGTGGTGACCACCACTGCGGTGGTGACATGTACAGCGACGAGGCGTCGCTCACGGCCGACGAGTGGGCCGGCGGGGAGGACGCCGAGCCCTGCACCATGTCGCTCAAGGTACCGGTGGTGACCACCACTGCGGTGGTGACATGTACAGCGACGAGGCGTCGCTCACGGCCGACGAGTGGGCCGGCGGGGAGGACGCCGAGCCCTGCACCATGTCGCTCAAGGTACCGGTGGTGACCACCACTGCGGTGGTGACATGTACAGCGACGAGGCGTCGCTCACGGCCGACGAGTGGGCCGGCGGGGAGGACGCCGAGCCCTGCACCATGTCGCTCAAGGTACCGGTGGTGACCACCACTGCGGTGGTGACATGTACAGCGACGAGGCGTCGCTCACGGCCGACGAGTGGGCCGGCGGGGAGGACGCCGAGCCCTGCACCATGTCGCTCAAGGTACCGGTGGTGACCACCACTGCGGTGGTGACATGTACAGCGACGAGGCGTCGCTCACGGCCGACGAGTGGGCCGGCGGTGACGCCGAGCCCTGCACCATGTCGCTCAAGGTACCGGTGGTGACCACCACTGCGGTGGTGACATCTACAGGGCAGTAGGATATTAGCTTGAGGTGTTCGCGACGGGGATTCTAAACACTGCGTGCTACCTAGTCAGTCCTTAAGTTCTGTCATAAACAATTGTAAAAAGAACGAATACAAAAAACTTAAACATGTTTTGAAAGCTAAAATTGCTAGAATCGTTCGCGTGTTTTTGACGTGTTTTTTTCATACCTTTTTTCACATGTTACGAGGCTTTGTGCGAAAACAAAACAATAATTTTCCTGAAAATTTATTGAAAGTCAATCACTATTAAAAAACCTTTAAAACCATATACAATGTTATATATTTAATAGTACCTGTTAGCTTTGTTGACGTAATAACTATTATATTATGACAGAACTTTCGGACCGACTAGGTAGTAATAAACAGTTACGAGCACTGGAAATGCTAGTGTCTACACTGCAGTGGCTATTTATTAGGTTGTGCTCACTTCGGTGGATGTCAACTATTGGGAAATAATCACTACTTAGGGAATAAACCTCGTTAGTGGTTTGTAACAACATGAGGGTACTTACTAGCTGGCAAACTTTGGGGTGTTAGTGTCATCTACAAAGTAATGACCAATGCCCGGCGGGCGTGAGCTATTTTCATACTAAATGTCACGTGATACATGTCAATTAGTATGAAAACAGCTCACCCCCGCTGTCTACTATTAGGGGTATCAAATAATTTGTTCTTGTATAATGGGAAAAAAACTGAATACTATAAGAGCTAAGAGGCGAAACGATATGAGACGACTGGCGCCAGGCAATAGTGATTTTCAAGCTAAATTGAACTTTACGGCGTCCCGCGTAATTTCCTACTGCAGTTGCTTAGACAAGTTGCGTAAGCGAAAGGCAGCAGGCTTAGCACATGATTGGTGCGACAGTATGTCGTCCCGAGATAGATCTCCTGTGCTTCACTAGCTATATTAAAAAAAAAGGGACGGATAGACTATCTCGCGGCGAGATACTGTCGCCAATCATGTGCTAAGCATACTGCTAACTGTCTTTGTCGCACTAATATGAAATAGTGACAGAGAGGGAAAACTACGATACGCTACTAAGCGTTAGCAATTGGTAACTTGGTTAAGCATCCATTGCTGTCAATTGCATGTAGTCACGATTTTCCGATAGCGTCTATTGTGTCAGTCAAAAATTTAAATTTACGATAAAAAAATTAAAACGTAAAATTTAATTTACGATGATGTACTAATGTGATTCAGTTTAGGTTCAGGGAAAGGGACACAGATAAACGACTCATATAGCCTTGTCCCTTTCTCTCGACCTAAACTGAATCGCATTAGTACGTCATGGAAAGAAATCTGGGGGTTGAGATTTCTACTATTTTATTACATCCTGTGTATCCTGGAATATTTTATTTCGATGATGTACAGTCGAAGACAAAATAAGGGGTATACAAAAACGTTCAAAAATATGTCCCAGTGCACTCTAATTCTGTGTAATAAGAACGTCGTAACATATTTGAGGAGTATCTTTTCAAAAGGGCTTATTTTCACTTTCAACTTACTAGTTTGCTAAAAGTAGAGAAATACATATCTGTTTTGAATTTCAAGTTCTAATAAGCCTCTTCTTGTCCTCCAAAATGTTAAAATATCAAAGTCCGTGTCAAAAGGGCCTATTTCTCCCTTACACTAAGAAAATGATACGAGCTTTTAGAAGTGTATATTTTATTATAATAACTTATTATTAAGTACTTTTTGTATAAATGAAGGGTTTGTAAAATTTCCTTGAAAAACAGCTTGTGTATTATTGGATAAACTCACAAGGCCGCAACAAAACGGCTTAATTCCAAAAGTTCCGCATCAAAAGGGCTTAATTCTGAAAGTTTATGTTATATTAACTTAATAATTAAGTTGATAAAGCAATATATTTAGTGCCATAACATTTATATCAACTTACTTAAGTACTATATCAAAAACACAGAAAGAATATCGAAATGAAAACCGTGGATTTATGTTTTTCTCAATTTCCCAAAAAAAGTTACAACTGGAAATAAGCCCTTTTGAAAAGACACTCCTCATTTATGAACGGATTCTTTCGATACTTATTTTTGCACTTGACTGTATATCATTATACTTCACTATGCAGCGTGATGAAAGGTTTGTATTTGTAGGCATGGTTTGTACTAACATGAAAAGCGTAACGAAGGTAAGTATTTGGGCATTTGTTATTCTACAATTCGATTTAATTTTGCTTTAATAATTATAAAATTACTCATTCAAAAAAGGTTATAAATATTAAAAATATCGTATTATTTTCAAATACGAGTACCTAACAGAAATATAATTAATGTGAGACTCAAACATTTAAATTATCAGCGAAACGAGTTACTCACGTAATTTAAGTCGATAATTCGAGCAATTATAAACTTAAAAAAAAACAATATTAAAAAAACAAATGGATTAATGTATCTCTATGATTTTGTGTTTTGAGACTAATCTATTTGGTCTTTTGGCAACCGAAACTTACAATACACAGCAACAAAAATCACTAAGCGTCCGAAGTGTCCAATCATATAAATACATACAAGCTTTCGATTCAACATTAAAAAAATGATAATCGTTCAGAGATCTCGCTTAGTTACTTCCGCTACTGTTTGTGCTTTGATCTAACAGTTTTGTTTGCCAAAATATGACGTTTTGATCATTAATAAAATAAAATCTTAAGGTCGGGGCCTCGGGGCCACCATGTGTCGCCGGCCGATCGACATCAGTCGATCGAGAAATGGTCTGGCAATGTTATAAAAGGGATAAAATGTATCGCTTCTTCTTGAACGACGCGACGCAATGTCGACCGGGGAATTTCATACATTAGTACCGTAAAAAGGGATAAATAGGAATGACGGGGTAAATAGGAATGTAGAGTAAAGTAGTCTGTTAGCCCAGGACAAACAGTCCAGTTTAGAATAACACATATGAAAAAATCTGTTGTTCTAAATTGGACTGTTTGTCCTGGGCTAATAGACCAATTTACTCTACGTTCCTATTTACCCCGTTTTACGGTATTATTACCTGTATGACTAATGAAATTGACATTAAGAGCTTTGATCTGCTGTTTCCGACCGACTTAACCTTTCGTATGTCGCTGTATTTTTTTTTAATGCTTTGACGGATTCGGAACAAGGCTTACGTGGGGTTAAGTTGATAGTCATGTACTGCCCCGAAAAATCATTGAATTACGAGTTGTTTCAACTCAATGCAACGTGTGTTTACTGTATTATTATAAGAGTTCGGACAAGTCGATGTCATAGTTCGCAGTAATGTGGATATGACTCCAATGTTTTATAATGAATAATGTATCGAATAATTTTTTGAAATTTGACTTTGAAACTTTACAAAGGTTTTCATAGTTACCGGTGTGAAATAGTTAATTTTCTGAAAATGATTAATTTTCTATCAACTTTTTAGTCATGTCCATATTATTGCGAACAAACGCACATTTGTCCGATCTCTAATTAATTACAATTTAGAAAAGATTGATTAATAATTGATTGATTCAGAAAAATAGTTACATTACAATCAAACTATCATAACTCAAATTAAATTAGTAATCGACCTTTTCTAGTAAAATAATAACAGTACTGTTTTCGTCTCTCTCTTCGTTAAACTGCGATGACCGTGAAGAAGAGAGATAGTTGTTGTTTTAATAGCATTTGTCTGGCTTCACCTTGTTGGCTTCTAATAATTTTCCCATGTGTGTGTGTGTTTATGTGATAACTATGGATTTTACAATAAAATAATACTAAGTTTGAACTAACAATTTAATTATATTAGTAAAACTTTTGGCAATATTTGTTTAAATATGGTTTTATGTCTCTTTCTTTTGGCTTTATTAATGAATGGGAATTTAAAACACATATTTCGATGAATATTGCTTGTTAACGACTTCCTAACATTTACTTTGATATTGGTTCATATTATTTTCTGTTATAATTGGTAGTTATTTTGTGTAAACAGTTAAAAGATCCCTATTTCATAACCTTATTAAAGATTTGAATTAATTTCCGATTCCTCTTTTTTATTCTGTTTAAATTTACAAAAAACCCTTGTATTATATTTTTTTACCTCTAAAAAATCTACCTATTCGTATTACCCGTTTAATGAAAGGAATCCAAAGAAAATTGACAATATGAATATTCAATTAATTCAAACGAATAAGTTCATAGAAAGGGAGGTCCTTATTTTTAGAATTCTGTAGGGCGTTTGAGTAAAAAAGGCGCTCTTTGCCCTCCCTATATTTTCTATCGGACACCCTCTCATTTCAATATTTGACACATTAAGCATATTAGATATTTTTTAAACAGATACTAGAGGTTGCTACTTGCATAAGATTTTTAAGTAAGTCAAAATTATTAGTCGTTATTTATTAGATCGGTAGCGACCCCTAATTCATGTAAAAAAAAAAGTTAAAAACTTATCAAATATGGTTTACACGTCACCTGATTAAATGCGATGGTGCGCCATAGAAAATTACAAAGACCTTTATCGATTCGAACGCTACAAAATTTTAAAAATATGATCCACCCTATCCTATACTCGAGCGTTTTCACTTTTAGGGACACTCTATTAGTGTCAGATTAAAAAAAGCTTACTGGTTAGTCAGGTTTGTAAGAACAATTAAGTGTTTTGATGTTAATTTTATAAACTATAAGCGATATTATAATATAAAAACGCCGATCAAGTTTAAATTCATAAAGAGATCGTACTTAATTATCGTTACATCCCGACTGCATTTTTTTTAATCTCACGGTAACTGAGTATCCCTAAAAACAATGTCCTGAATCAGAATAGTTTATTTGTAAAACATAGGTACAAATAGGCCTTAGGTCTAGAGGTAAAAACACTATGTTTTGTCCAGTCAAAAATAAACCACACACACGCCTACCACCCCCGCCAACAAACCCGTACCCAGACAGATGCTAGGGTCCCCTACCCCACTACAGGAGCGCGCTCTTGTCGTACAGGGAGGCTACGTATCCGGCCGGGCGGCTACCCAACTCCACGTGACGAAGAAGGCTAATGCGTTAGCCGGCGCCAAGGAGAAGGAGAGAGACAAGGACCGCTCCCCGACGCCTGCGCAGAAGAGAGATGACAGCTCGTGTGTCACCCCCGCCAGCGCCACGCCGCCTCCAGCCATCACTGCCGCCATTGTGAGTGTATACACTACTGTAGGTACCATTCACTACGTCACGAAGGCTAATGCGTTGGCTGGGAAGAGAGACAAGGATTCGCCGACGCCTGCGCAGAAGAGACGACAGCTCGTGTGTCACCCCCGCCAGCGCCACGCCGCCACCAGCCGTCACTGCCGCCATTGTGAGTGTATACACTACTGTAGGTACCATTCACTACGTCACGAAGGCTAATGCGTTAGCCGGCGCCAAGGAGAAGGAGAGAGACAAGGATTCGCCGACGCCTGCGCAGAAGAGAGATGACAGCTCGTGTGTCACCCCCGCCAGCGCCACGCCGCCACCAGCTGTCACTGCCGCCATTGTGAGTGTATACACTACTGTAGGTACCATTCACTACGTCACGAAGGGTAATACGTTGGCTGGGAAGGAGAGAGAGACAAGGATTCGCCGACGCCTGCGCAGAAGAGAGATGACAGCTCGTGTGTCACCCCCGCCAGCGCCACGCCGCCACCAGCCGTCACTGCCGCCATTGTGAGTGTATACACTACTGTAGGTACCATTCACTACGTCACGAAGGCTAATGCGTTAGCTGGGAAGGAGAGAGACAAAGATTCGCCGACGCCTGCGCAGAAGAGAGATGACAGCTCGTGTGTCACCCCCGCCAGCGCCACGCCACCACCAGCTGTCACTGCCGCCATTGTGAGTGTATACACTACTGTAGGTCCCATTCACTACGTCACGAAGGCTAATGCGTTGGTTGGGAAGGAGAGAGACAAGGATTCGCCGATGCCTGCGCAGAAGAGAGATGACAGCTCGTGTGTCACCCCCGCCAGCGCCACGCCGCCGCCAGCCGTCACTGCCGCCATTGTGAGTATATATTTGTATACTATAGGGTAGATAGGAAGAGGTAGGCTCGCACAGATCATGTATGACTGTGCGGACAACTCGAGCCACGAGCATCTGGCATTGCGCCCCACTACATCAGCCTGACTACAACGCTTCGGATCTCTCCCGAGCGTTGCTCCACCAGCCACCAGACGGCTGACACCAGCAGCTCTCTCTCCAGCGTGGCCCTGCCCGGGTACTCCCGCTGGGTCACCATTTTATCTCTCCCTTAGCAGCAGACTCAACAACGAGCCAGCATTGCCGCTAGCGACGCGCCACCGGCGTCTCTCTCTCTCCATCTGTCTTCCTTTTCGGATCTCAGATCGGACTGTGCCTTGCCTTACCGCTTCATCGTCACCAAAATATTTTTTTCTCTCGCCATGCCCATGGCAAATTTTCCTTCAACAGCCTGTCAACACCGTCCCCAAATGACGATGCAACGACCGTCCACAGCTGCAGTAGCGGAAACGCGTGAGCAGCCACACATACTCCACGAGAAGTACCTATCGTTTGTATATTCCGTTCAGATAGGAAGAAAGCTAGCGCGGGAAAGGAGAAATAGAAGAGATATTGTAGAAATATAACCAGGATGAAAATTAAATATGCTATGAAACTAAATAGCTGTTCAAAATATTTTATTTGGGGATACTGAAGCAGGCCCTAAATAAAATGGCCCATCTCGATTATAACGTCACATTTATTTCAGGAAAAACAGCTCTCCGACGTGCTAGACGAAATCCGCAAACTGAAATCCGTGATCGTCAAACAAGAGAACCGGATCCGCGCCCTCGAGGCGGCCGCCAAGGCGCCCCCCTCCCCGCAGCCGTCGCCGCAGCCCTCCCCGCAGCCCAACCACGACAACATGGCGCCCGACGAGGTTTGAGACACCAACGGTAGATGTCGCTAGGTACTATTGTCAACTTTAGTCGAGCTAACAATTAGCGTTGAAAATGTCGGAGATAATCCTATTTTTTTTCGGGTATGTATGAAAATTTTGTTTTTTTTTTTTCGGGTTTTTACGGAAATATTTAAGTTCTCTGTCACTCCTTTCCATCTATTTCAATTGACTTTTCACAGTGGTTCTATTAGACCTAATTCACATTTGTTTAGAGTTGAAAATTAAAGTGAAAAGTTTCATTTACGAAAAATTGACTTTTTACATTGATTCTATTAGAACTAATTCACATTGGTTTAGAGTAGAAAATTAAAGTGAAAACTTTCATTTTCGAAAAAATCCGAGAAAAAAGGAGTTGTTTGGAAAGAAACGGGATTTAATCCGGAAATTTTCAACGCTACTAACAATAAGTGTGTTTGGTTATTTAGGTCATACAGATTTTTTTGTATGAGTTAGGTTACAAATCTCTCCTGTGGACATATGAAAGATACGAAACCCTAATTTTCTTGGACAAATACAGGCCGATAGGTGGTGAACCAAAATTATTTGGTGAAAACCTAATTTGTGTCCCAGAACCGTTAACTTTTGCAATGTCCACAGAAAAGACACCCATTTTCGCGAACGCTGTATGACTCATTTGCGGATACCATGAAATTTCGAAATGGATTATGTTTTTGCCAAATCATCTGAATACGTTTTTCGAATGCTTTAGCCGCCCTAAAACCATAGTGTATACTAATTTAAAATAACAATAGGCTTGTGATAGTTTGGCGTCCCGATTGTCGTGGTGTACCTCGTCCGTACTTATATACTGAGAGGTTTAAGCGCTCAACGGTAGATGTCGCTAGGTTTCCAGGATTTTAGTTAATTGTAAATTGTTTTGTAATTTCTTGCTTTAGCCCCCTAAACACCTATATGGAGTATGCTTGGACTGTTTGAAAGCAGTTCAACTGTTGTTTTATTGGCGCGAAATCCTAAAGTGTTGCAAAAGCTTTCAATTGAAACCACAAGATGGCATTATGTGTTTTGTATTACGGTTTTATATGTTAAATTTCATTGTTCATTTATTTATATGCTGGGCGGCTAGAGTAGGTAACTAAAAAATATCGGTTGACGATCAAAACTGGTAAATTCAAATATTAATTTAAACGGTCTTTAATCTCAAACTTAGCGAAATAATATCTGGCTAGATATGTGCAGACATCGATATCTTCTAACTGCGCAAATTTTTCTAACTGCCCACATTTGGTTTAAATAAATAATAGTGTCCAAAAATATTTAATGTATCACCAATAGTCGACATGGGTAAACTGTTCGCCTACTAATTTCTACGTCAAATTAATAAAATAATTAACTGTCCAGCATTTTCTATCATTATTCCTTTTGGATGAAAAGGCCATCTCTCATATAAGAATTAGGTAATTATAATTATATTGTTATGGGGCTGCTAAAACAATTACAGTTTTGATTGCTATCCGCAATAAATTTTCGACAATATCGTTCATTATAGGACTTCACCAAAAAGCGAAGCTCTGTCCGGTACAGGATTCGCTTCTATTTATTCTTTAAATTTAAGCTAGTGACATCTCCTGAATTTCTGTAATAAGTTTGCTATTTGTTTTTTTAAGTAACGTATTTTTTTACTAATATATTTGACATTGTTTCAATAACTAAATGGTACGAGGACGGTATTTTCGACATTAGTTTGGAAGCGATGCCAAAAGTTGGGACATATCTCACACCTCAACTGTTACGATGAAAATACAGTATTAATTATTGTCTGCCTAATTTTCAAAAACAATTCAGATAAGATTTTTTGGATATTCTTTGATAGTAAAAACATATTTTTATAAATATTGATACCTGGAGTTTTTTCGAATTATTTGTTGATATTTTATGCAGAAAATTCATTACTGCATTTTCATTCGGCATGTTTGAGATGTCGATACCTCATGCAATATAGTTACTACATTCGGTTAGGCATTATAATAAAAAATACAAGTTGCAATTGATATCAGCTAAAATAATTTCAATTTGTGATGTGATGATACTTCAAAACTTTGAATGTACATCATTGTTTTGTTGTTTTTTGTATAATCGGCTAAGTATCGATTTCAATTAAATTGACTTAAAAATATTTTTATAGTTAACCGAATTGAGTATATTTTATTTATTAATAACATTGTAAATATTAAGGTTAGCGAGTGATACCCAATAATGTGCCTTATATACAGTATACAAAGAAGCCATTTTTGATGACGTCACAAAAAATATAAAAAATAACAAATTGGTGATGATTTTTTTGCATTTAGTGTTCCGTAGTTTTTACAAATCGCCACGTGGCAAGGCACTTATGAAAAAATCTTTATATCTCAAAAAAATAACTTTAATACAACTTCGTGTTTCTGATTAATATCTCATTTTGTAAATTTCTATGGTTCGATTCTTATGATATCTTTTGAACGTTTTTAATTTGATGTATTTTTAGTTTTATTATTACGCCGACATTGCATTGTGGACTTTCGTTAATAAAGCTATTTTTACTTGATGTTTCGTCTACAAAATCTTATGATATATTCTTATATTATTTTCATAAGTAGGTATTGTTTCGAAGGTAACATTTATGAGCTATGAATCAATCTTTAACATAGTTTGACCAATAGTAGATTTTATTCCCAAAGTATAAGGTCTACTGGTCTACTGATCTTATGACCGGATGGTATTGTTCTAAAAATATTAATTTCAAATACCGTTCACGTTGCAATGTCGTTGATATCAGAGATTGTCAAAGTATTTAAAATAATTAGTTTATTTATTCGATTTGTATGCAATTGCGTTTATTATGATTAGTGACGTGTGGCGTGATGATTTTTAAGGCTTTCATTACAGTAAATTGCAAATTGTTTTTTACGTAATTTTAACTTATTATTTTTTCCATAAACATAAGACATAATACAGGGTGTTCTTAATTATGTCTGTTAAATTTAAGGAAAGATTATTCAGGTCAAATCTGTAAGAAATTTCTGTCATACTCTTACTGTTAATGAGTTATTAAAAAAGACATAAAGCTGAATTGAGAACCTTTTCCTTTTTTTAAGTCGGTAAAAAAATAAGTATAATGACTGAACAAGTGTATTTTTAACTTTATTACATCTTAATATTACTTATTTGCCGTCAGTCACCCGAGATAAACTTTTATGTTATTTTTTTTTAATTTACTATATGTAAGCCGATATATATCAGGCAACTTCTATTAATGGCCCAAGTAACCTGTCCATTTAACGCATATCAAAACGAAGACCCTGTATACATTATGGGCAATCGAACTTTGCTCACTTAGGTACACCAAACTTTTTTATAGCGATCGATTGTTCTTTCAAAATCATGACCGGTCTAGTACGAGTATTGCTCGTTTAAGAATTTTTAACCATTAGTAATACCGTGCTAGAATTGTTACAGTTTTTACCAATTTCACGGCAACTAGATGAAGACTAAAGAGAAGCGTAGATTTTTCAAGAAATATTATGAAATTTAGTTTTTATTTATATTTTTATGTATTTGTTATAAAAAATGCATGCTGTTAAAGCAACTTAATGGGTTTAAAAGTCATCGTGTCCGCGTCAGTTGATCGGTATTTAGCGTTAAGAGTCCAGTAACTCGGTGCTTCTATTCTAAACCTTATTGCTAAGGCGTTTCGCTTCTAATTCGCTGGCTCAATGCATTATTAATTATTATTGTATAATACTCTTAGAAATTATTGTTTTTAAATTGGCAATGGAAGTTATAGTCAAGGAAACCGGTTGGCTGGAAAAAATTGTACCTAATATGGATAACTGATATTATTTTGGGTGCACTTTTACAGTCAACCAGACAAAAATATATTCGCAGAACTTTAATGTCAAAGCAGTATAGGTGAAATTATGAAAAGCTCTTATTGTATGTGCTTGTAATCTATCCATATAGGCATTTGTGGGTGAATATCTGAGCGTTTCAGCCGCCTAATTTTGGTGGCATAATTTTTGCCGAAGTTTATATTCGTTACAATGACGTGCTGGTTTGTCATTCAAATGACGAAGTATCACATTGAGACGTTTAGGAACCTCGGCAAAAATGATGCCACCAAAATTAGCCGGTTGAAACGCTCAGATATTCACCCTTGTTTTGTTTGCGTTCGCATTTTAAACATGTATTGTCTTCTTCGGTTACCGCGAGGATTACACATGAAATAAAACTATGAAAATATCCACAGACCACGAACCCTGTAAAGTGTTCGAAACGTCGGAATGAAATTAAAATTAGTTAATATACGCGAGTTTATCCGTTTTCATAGTTTTATTTCATGTATTGTCTATTGGAATAGATTACTACTACATGTTACTTACTTAAGTTTTGCCTATTAAGTCCTGTAAACATATTTTTGACACTAACCTAAATGAAAGCCTTTAAAAATAGGGATCTCATTTTATAGTCATTATGACAAATTAAATCCCTATAAATATAAATAATCCAAATAAATCAATTTTCTAAGAGTATTATTTATTTGTTACGCTATTATAATATTATTCTTATAAAGTATTCTAAGTTTGCTGTTTGTTTTAACACTGGCGTCCGCCATTTTTACTAGATTCACTTTTAACAGTCATTTTTATTGTGATTTTGACAGTACTGAACCCCTATCTTGTTAACATAAGGTTTATTATGCTGTAACAATGATACAGATTTAATATTATATGTGCTGGATTGATTATGATTATTGATTATACACTGAAATCATAAAGTATATGTTATAAAGTAATCGCCGATAAACCATTAATAAAAAGTTACGAGGCATTATATTAGGTAATTTATGTTTTTTTTCTATTCTACCAAATGCAAATGACAGGATAAGGATCTAATAATTAGCTAATACACGTTTATGAATAAGGACATAATACTATTTAAAACATCCGCTTGTGGTGAAACAAAGAGTGGGGGATAGAACAGCGAATGCTCTTTTGGTCAGCATGCACCTTTAGGTTCCATGGATCTACGCAATGTGTACTGTCATCAGAGATTTATATACGTATTTTTACCTGGATGTTATAGTCACAAGTATGGATAATTTGCATTACGAAGGACGCAAAATATAACGAACGAACATAATTTTGATAATTTGATGGCGACAACATTTAAACTGTCGTATATTGTTGTAAACATGTAGAGAAAGAGATCTCTTTCATAATCAATCTAGCACTATCGCAAATTACTCAATAACTTACAGTTCTTTTTGACAGCTAGTCATGTCAACTAAGCAACTGTCACTTGACAGCTCCTGTCACTCGGCAGTAAGTATTATAGCGAAATAGTATTATGAGGATTTTCATTTTTTTTCTATTAATTTAAGATGGCGTATATTTAGGATTTAGATCATGACAAGGCAATGTACGAGTATGTGTTTTTTAATTTGTATGATGCTTGTTTTTTAATTTGATGATTTGTGTAAATTATTTCATATTTGTATGGAGCTTTGTATTTATTGAATTTTATTTCGATTATTAAATATTAACTGTATTTGCGATGCAACGTTTTCACTGTTTGTGTCTCAAAGCATTGTAATAAGGATCATATTCGCAAATCAGTGAGAGTTGCGTTGCTTTTTGAATATAACGTGTACATTTGCCGCTGTTCACATTTAATGGGTACGTAAAGGGCTGGACGACATGGGACCATCTTCTAAACGTCGCGGGTAGTCTCAAAATATCTACACGGCTCTATTGACACAGCCATGAAGTGCATTTTCGTATCAAGAATATAGTCGATAGCTTGTATCTCGTTTGTCACTGCCAACCAAAAACAAGATCAAATAGCTATGTGTGAATTACACACATAGTTATTACGGTTATGTTTTGTATGGCAGTGTGATTTATGAGTTTTTTTAAAGCAATCACGGTAATTATATTTGCCGACATATCGTTTTACACTACATAGTACTTCTGAAAAGCAGTTTTGTAGTATTAACCTCAAAAGGCACCTATTATAAAAGCCTAATAAAAAACAAAAATACTTCGTGACATTGTAATATGATCAGAATGCAGTAAACAGGTAAGATTTCTTGTCAAAATGAAATCAACTTGACAGCAGGTGATCCCGTGTCGTCAGTTGCTATTTGGTGTTTTTACCACCGCTTTAAGCTTTCCTACTAAATATAGTTTATGTTACGTCACACATTGGGATTATATACCGCAATTTGGAGATACTTAGGAATAGCTCTAAGGATAGACCTTCAGTAAATAATATTAATAAGGCAGGTCCGAGCTGTTTGTCCTCGAATACAACGGCTACCATTTACTTGGGAATTACGAAAAATAAACATAAATGTCACAAAAATAGACTAAACTGACGTAGATATATCTGTAAAATCCCTTTGTGTGACTCTAAAGATTTTAAATAAAACTTTGTGCAATGATATCTGTGTACACAGCTGCTCATCTTATATTATTTTGTAAATATCTACTCCTTTTTAATTAGAAAATGTGATGTTACAAAACAGAAAATAGTAAAATATTTGATACGCACAATAATTTAAGTGTTACCCGTGCCTTTATTTTGTTGAGGGAGGATAAAAACTAGGTTTTATCGATAAAAAACCATAGACGTAAAAACAACTATTCAAATAGTTTCATGTAATATCGACTTATATAAGGACGATACGGTTAAACTGTTTTTATCGACTCTCTACAAATATATTGCTAAATATAAAATAATCTTTGTATAATTGATATTATGGTGCTTTCCCGGCCGCCGAAATGTTAACGAATTTAAAAGTCTATTCTATTTTTAGGACAATTGTAATTACTGCTTTATCCAGTGTCCAAGTACTAACGATTTTAAAAATTAAGTTGACGTGGGTGATAAATTAATTACGAGTAAATTGTCCTTAAAATAGAACGTTGGGCTTTACGAATAAGGTTAGCTCAATTTTGAACCTCTCTAAACATGTGACAATAATAAATGTAAATAATTCGGAAGCTATTTATAAAAGGTTATATAAAAGTAGAATAAATCTGGCGGTCGGATTGTGGTGCTAGTGCCCAGGAAGTGTCAAATGGGCCCCTCGCCCGGTAGTTAGGCATTGTTGTGTTGTGAATACTCATCATGTTGCAATTATAAGAGTTGAGCAGAAATAAATGTCTATTTTACTATTTTCATTGCTGGTATTATTTGTTATCCTTACCTTATAGTTAATCGGTATGCATCACCTTAACACGTTCGCGCCGGTACTGTATCACTAAGTCCCAAAACTATAATATCGATTAACGACCCACCCTAATGTGTGATCGAAATTACACATTAGACGGCGTATGACGGCGACACAACATTTGTGTTAAAAATGTTCGTATTTCTATGCCACTGGTGAGAACTTGATTTATACTAGTGGCACTGGAGTACGATTATTTTGATCACGTATGTGTGTCACTGGTATTGGAGTCAGAATTTCTTGATCACAGACGCTGTGTCAGCAACGTCGAACGTGTTAAAATCATAACTATATCATAATTCATATGGCGAGTGAATTCGGTGTCACTTTTTCTCATATGGGTTCTGTTTGTTTCTTGGGCGAGAAAATAAATGATAGATCAGCGCATACTCGCTTTTCTGGAGAAGTTTTTTTGTTGAACTTGTCATAAAACGCCTTGGATATTGGGGAATGTGTTCTTGTCTTATACCTTTTGACTGAAAAATAAGAATACTCCCAAGATTTGATTAACATTTTCGCCTCCACGTCAAATACAAAAGCTGTCACTCAGACGCCATGTCAAAAAAATGACAAATCTGAATTTGAACTTTACGCACCTGCGTGTAGGTTTATATTGTTATGTGGACCAGGACTTATATATCGGTCCTTGGCGGTGAACCTGCGCTGCCAATATCGGTCGTTGGCGTCCAAAAGGTTAACCTAATCTAAGCCACGTAAAATGAAAAGCTGTCTCACAGGTGCACTCACACGCCACCAAAGTGTCAAAACTAAATATGAACTTGCGAGGCCTACATTGGTCTACGCGTAGGTCTAGGCCATGACTTATATATCGATCTTTGGTCCTAAGTCTAAGGCTTGAGTACACGCTCGAGCAGGGCGTCCATGTTAAACAAATTCAATCGTATTCGAATTCGAAACACTGTGATGCGGTCTCATCACAGACAACATAACCTCAAGACGTAGCATAGCCGGGCGACCCCCTCTGTCACGCATACGGAGAATTCACTCCATATTAGAGCCACGCCTCCATTGCTAACTTCAGTCTGCGGCCGGCGTTCATGAGATAATTACGAAAGTTTTAACGTGATTTACGTCATGCAAAATGCATTACTGTTGCGTGAAATTGTGTGGCAAGAATACAAAAACATCTAGTGTGCAAAAAGATGGTATTTCGTTTCACAAGTGAGCAATTTTTTATAAATTTCAATTAAAATTAAAAATTGTTTAAGCATAAAATCTAGTGCACTCGTTGATGTGTTTTTACAAAGTCTCTTTCTAATACTTTGCACGAAGTGTAACTCCCTCCTTGTCTAGCGTAACGAGCAGGTAGGCCGTCTGAACTAGGGATGACCGTAGAGTATGTTTGTTTACTATCGATAAGGTAACTAAAGATAAATTAAAATCTTTATTTTCAATCGTACCAAGCAACTGAAGCAACAGACTCTGCGGTGGAGTCTCCGTATCCGAACTAGTGATGTCTATGCCTGCAGTCTGTTTGCTATCGATAAGATATTACGATTATATTAAATTATCCTCAAATAAATTCTGGTTTAGTGTAAAGTGTAAAAGTATAACTTTCAAAATACTATTATGTTAATAGTACATTGTGCATCAAGGGAGGTAAGCACGGAAGGCGGAGGGCTTTTATGACTCGAGTTAGTATTCCGCTTACCGACCGTGATGCATACAATGTTTTTCATCACACTTGCCGACAAAAAAATAAGTTATAAGACAAAATATTCTTAAATGACGTACTGACATTTCTATTACTCCCTAGGGAAATTCACTTTTCTATTACTCCCGCTACGCGCGCAAGCAATGGCGCCCTTAGACAGCAAGTGTGATGAAAATAATATTGTGTATCTTCTCTAAATGCCCAAACATGAAAGAAATGTGGATGAATGCTACAAAACGGTCACATGATTGGTTTCCTGCACCTAGCAGTGTGATATGTTCTCGACAGTTCGACACTTTAAACCGGAATATTTCAAATTAACAAAAACGAATAATTTACGAATTTTATAAACAACGTATTTTAATGGTAGTTTTTTGGTAACTTTAACTTAATTTTTAACTACGAGTTAATGATTGTACAAATAAAAGTATATTTTATAAAATTGTTTTATTTATTGTCTCAGAAAAGATATATTGTGATTTTAATATTTGACCGCAACATTTGACCGCGTGGATGATGATGATAAAATAACTATCCTTTGTCCTTTCCCGGGTCTTAAACTATCTCCATTCCAAATTTCATCTAAACCGGTTTAAATGTGAAGATGAAGACACAGCAGACATACAGTACAAATATTTTTTTTATATAAAATGCATTTCAAGCTAGCATCATAAGCTAGTATCATAATATATCTTCATCTGCGGGGATGATGATGATAATGATGATGATGAATGAAATATCGTATGTCCTTTCCCGGGTCTTAAATAATCTCCATTCAAAATTTCATCTAGATTGGTTTAGCGATTTAAGCGTATAGACTCAGTAAACTGACAGACATACTTTCGCATTTATGGTATGCATTAGTACGGATATGTATTTACGGTGTTGTCGGTAAGTCACTGACAAATATCGAATTGTGAAAGCGATAGACATTGTAACCATCGATACTTTTATCGACATTCGGAAATCACTAGCGACCGGCGGACATTTTTGTTTTACACCTCATTGACCTTGAAACGACGAATCACAACACAGTTAGCTCATGTTACGCCGCCCGCACCTCAGCATTTTTGGCAGCATCGGTTTAAATGAAATAATTGTCTAAAGCTACGTCTTTTGGTTATGTTGTCTGTGGGTCTCATTGATCGAGCTCCCACAGCTCCGCTCCGCGTCAGTGGATTTGCACTTTTGTGTAAGGTTAAAAGGTTAGCGACAAACAAACATCGAGACAGGAACTTAAATAAAAACCAAAAATAATATTGCACATTTATTGATCCCCAAACTGCTCATCAAACTGTTCCTTGGTAATCTTCCGTTTCTTCAACTTCTTCATGAGCGCCACGTCGGCAGCCAACTCGTCCAACTCTTCCTGCGTCACCGCGCGTCTCTTCTTGCCTTTCTTGCCGTCTTTCTTCTCTTCTTTTCGCTTTTTCCGCCGTTCTTTCTTCTCTTGCTTGTTCTGTTTGGCTTGCTCCCAGGGTTGCGTTTTTATCTGGAAAATGTATGAAGGTAAATACTTTTTAGTACAGATGGTGTATTTTTTAGGCTCTAGTGCGAGAAGTGTGTCATTTTACGTCAGGATTGAAACTTCGGAGGGCCATCTGTACTAAAAAACGTCGTACGAGACACGTGCAAAAACGAAATTCGTAACTCGTGTCGATTTCGTTTCGAATTTCATGTTTTTCGCACTTGTGTCGGAATGTACTATTCCCATCACTTAAATTCAACTGTTATTAAAAGGTAGTCATTTTCAGTTCGCAATAAATTACAAGTCATATTAGCTGGTTGTCCAGAAAATATCACCATGGAGGATGGGGGGTAGGGACGCATCCTTGTATAGAAAGCCAGAACCGGTCGCACACCCTCATGAGGGGGGTCTAAAATAGGACAAAACAGTATTAACCGTGATTAACCGTTTCAGTGCGGATGACACGCCAGGCGTGTCATGAATGTTTTTAACGAATGGCGTATGACACGATAGGCGTGTCATCATATTCTTTGGCGTAAGGCACGCTTGGCGTATCATGAAAAAATTGTTCGCCGCCATAGATAAAACATATATGCCGTGTGGTGACGGCAGTAAGAATACATTTGTCACCACCCCAACTCCTCCTGTGGGTGTCGTAAGGGTCGACTAAGGGATTGAAGTGTCACTGACCATTTTACAGGATTGATGATGGGCAGCAGCGTCGTCATAGTGGACACATTACTGCGATCGCCAATCCGCTTGCCCAGCGTGGCGATTATGGGCATTTACCTCCTAATGCGTCTATACGCATAGTTAATAGGAGAGGCCTACTTCCAGCAGTGGATTAACATAGGCTGATGATGATGATGATAGATAAAAGTTTTTGAAAATGGAACACACAACGAATCGGTTAATGGACAAGCCCTTATGTGGATGACGAATGATGAAACAACTCACCATTTTCTTTTTCTTCTTACTCGGCCACACTCCAGTCTTCCTAAACTCCTCCAGTTTGAGCAGCCGACTGGCCTCCCTCTGCTTGTCCTTATACGGTATGGCGTTGAGGTCGATGTCCTCCTTGGGACCCACGAACTGGGCCCTGTGTTCCTGCTTCAGTTCTGGCATTAGGGGCAACTTGAGGAGGCCGTAGCTGGTCGCTATGTGTCCTGGAATTTTGCAAAGTTATTGCAAAATAAAGTTATGATTAAAAGCTATTTACATTTAAAGCAGAGTTTTTAAAACGTAATAAATATTTTTTCTGTTGTCTCCCCCCACTTTTTTATAACATACAGGTATTTAACTCAGAATCGAGAGCTCTTTCGATGCTAACAGGAGAAAAATTCGCATAATAGACATGATGACTGGCAAGTCAAATCAGCATCTTTTTTCGAACTGTCAAAACGATCACCAGTAAGGAATTTTATATGAAACACTCAAAAGCGACGTTACGTTTGAGTACTGCCAAATGACCTACTCCTTTAAGTTCTTTTCAATTTATTAAATAGAAGTTCTGTACAAAAATTACTGCAATCTACATGTTACTAATAATGTCTTCGTGTATTATGTCGTGCATAATGTTAAATAATTTACTTTAACTACAGTCATCATCCCTATTTACATATATTTTTTGAACTTTCGATTCCGTTACCGCCATACAAAATGTACGAACACATGATAACGGAATGGAAATACACCTTGGGACAGAAATTTTCTCCTATCAGGATCGAAAGACCACACGATTCTGAGTTGACGTCATATTATAAGTTTGAAATAAAAAAAAGTGGAGGACTTTAAAAAAAAGGCTCATAAGGGCCTTGGCAAGAAGTACGATTCTGACAGCCCTAGCCTAGAAGTGAATAACCAAAATCAAATGCGGTTAGTTCGCCAAACCCGCGTAGCTAGAACGTGTTGATACATCTTCTCGCTACTACCTGCGATCACGGGTGTAAAGCCAGGATAATATTTTAAACGTTAAAATACGCGATTTTGAGACCCGTTTGTCGTTAAAATACTTCCACTTACCTAGAGGCAGCTGTTTGAACTGCAGCAGTAAGTTGCACTCGTGCTTGGAGTACGCCCGCATGTGCGACACGAACGCTCGCTGCCCCTTGTCTAACACGGCCCGGTCGCGTTTTTGGTGCTCGTGCAGAATTGACGCCACCTAAAGACAAGTATTTAGGTGATCAAAGGTTACTCTAAGCATGGGAGTCATCTTACAACGTTCACTTTGCTGTGCCCTACACGGTCTACAATAAAGTTTGGTATACTCTTAGGTCGTCTCATTCGTTTTTCGTCACGTTCCTAAATTTGTCAGATTCTGCTTTCGTCACCCATTCTTCATTCGTCAAGTTAGTCTGCAGTCACTGTCGTCTTTGACCATAATAAGTTGTTGACCTTTTTCTTATTTCGACTCAATCGTTTTTTGTCATTTCGTATTTGGTCATATTCTAACTTGGTACCGACTTAAGACTATGGAAATATACGAAAAACATAGATTTAAGAGCGAACATGCCGAAAGAAAATTATGACGAGTTAAGAACGAGACGGATCAAGATAAAGATGAACAACAAATTTGACCGAAGACGAGAAAGACCATCGACGATCGTGACGAATAAAGAATGGGTGACGAAAGCAGAATCGGACAAATTTAGGAATGTGACGAAAAACGAACGAGACGACCCAAAAGTATACCTAAAGTTTAACTATTGCCGTTTACGTATTGGTCGAGTGCAAACAATTTATAATTATACATAATTAAAGGCCATTAATGAAAACTATACATAACAACTAATATAACTATAATATGGAGTATAGGCATGGACCATGCCGCAAAAGGAAAGAGAATACCTAGAATAATTTGAGATGTGGTGTTTGAGGCGAATGGAGAGGATTAGTTGGACAGAGAGAGTGACGAATGAGGAGGTGTTAGACAGGGTGAAAGAGAGGAGGCACTTGATGGACATTATAAAGAACAGAAGAGGAAGGATGTTGGGCCATCTGATACGACATGACAACCTCATAAAATGCATAATGGAGGGAAAGATTGAAAGAAAGTGTGGACGAGGAAGACCAAGGAGAAATTACATTGATCAAATCAAGGAGAACGTGAAAGTCACGTCGTATCAAAACCTGAAAGAAATGGCCTGGGATCGAGGAAAGTGGCGAGCGTGCTTTGAGCTACACCGACAAAAGTAAAGCTCTTAAATAGGAGAGAAAGAATGAAAACTAAATTTAACGTCATATATTTTGTGTAACAATTGTTGGCACTGAAAAAGGGCCAATGTGAGTTGACACAAATGTACGTATCGTATTAGCTATAGTGGTAAGACATCATGAACTGAAAAATAACGATGAATAACGGTCTAAAGACCACCAACCTTTTCCCTCAATTTGTGGATAATCCGCTTACCGATCGTGACGTTGCAATGTTTTTCATCACACTTGCGCGAATAAAAAAAAAAAGAAAAACAAAAGGAGTATCGTATCCTTTAGTACCGTTTGGTAGCCAAAGTTTCGTAACCAGCTTCGAAATGGGAATAAAATCCCAATAGGTAACTGGCTTAAATCGGGACTTATCATTATTCATTACCAAGGATCGGACAAACGCCCGTCATTTCGAAAACATAACCCTATTCCGTACAGTAGAGACTTCCTTATCTTATGATTTATGATGTTAACGTATTTTACTGTAAAAATATTTTTTAATAACTCTATCACAAAGTATTTATTTAAGAGACCCCAACTCCTTCTTACTTGTACACACCACGATTATGAATTTTTGACATTGGTCACTAACAATAATTCAATATCAAAAATTCTAAATCGTTTATTGATTACAATCATGATGTGTACTAGTAAGAAAAAATTGGGAAGTCCTAAATAAATACTTTGGGTTATTGTTATTAATAAAATATCTTATAAAATAAGATATGTTAACATCATAAGATAAAGAAGTCTCTACTGTACAGAACAGGGTTATGTTTTCAGAATGACGGGCGTTTGTCCGATCCTTGTTCATTACCGATTTGTAACCAGGTTTGTACCAAATCTGGCTATGAGATGGGAAAGTTATTCCCATTTCATAGCTGGCTACCAGGCGGGAAACCATATTTCCCACCAGGCAGCCAGCTACCAAATCTGGCTACCAAACGGTACTAAAGGCGACGTATGACCTAAAAAGATGGAAGAGGATGTCTCCCATTGCAGGACCCATTCTACTTCAGGTATGTCCAGACCTCTATGAGCTGAAAAAGAACGATGAAAGTAGTCTCTAACCAACCTTTTCCCTCAACTTGTCCGTGATCTTGATCTCATCCCCCGACTGCCTCCAGTCTCGAAGCTCGACCTTCTGGTTGGCGGCGATGAAGGGCACGTAGGCGTCCTCACTGGCCGCGGGGTGCAAAGGGGGCTCCCATTGGAGGACCCATTCTACTGTGTGGTGTGTCGCGTCCATTGTCAATATTATACTGAGTAGTGCGAATCTAAGCGATGCTTAAATATCTCAAGTTTCCACATCATGACGATTTAAGATATTAAATCCGTAAAGTGCGTTATTTGTTGATACGAAATTCTTCCTAATTGACACGATGATAGCTATCAAATAGGAAACTAATAAGTTTTGGATAGGAAAGGAGTGTAATGACAGAAAATAAGTAAGATTTTTGATGGAAATGATGGAATATGGTTGGTATGCGGTAATTTTCCCTCAACTTGTGCATAATCCGAGGATGCCGAAAGACAGTTTAGCAATCATCGACCAACCTTTTCCCTCAACTTGTCCGTGATCTTGATCTCATCCCCCGACTGCCTCCAGTCTCGAAGCTCGACCTTCTGGTTGGCGGCGATGAAGGGCACGTAGGCGTCCTCGCTGGGCAGCAGCGGCAGCAGCGCGGCGCCCGCGGCCCCGGCGCGCGCCGCGCGGCCCACGCGGTGCACCAGGGCGGCCGGGTGCAAAGGGGGCTCCCATTGGAGGACCCATTCTACTTCGGATTCTTTGATATAAGGATGACGGGCAGCAGCGTCATCATAGTGGACACACTACTGCGATCGCATGGTCAGCGTGGCGATTATGAGCATTTACCTCTATGTCACGCATAGTGAATAGGAGAGGCCTACGTCCAACAGTGAAATGAAAGCTATAGCGGTAAGACTTCATAAGTTGAAACAGAACAGTGAAAAAGGAAGATGACTAGTCCCATTTTAACCAATTTTTCCCCTCAACTTAAGCGTAATCCATTTACCGATCATGACGTTTCAATGTTTTTCATCACACTTGCGCGAAAAAAGTCTATAAAAAGTCGAAAGAAGTTCTCTTAACGCATGACCTAAAAAGAGGATGTCTTCTATTGCAGGACCCATTCTTCTTCAGGGATGTCCAGACCTCTATGTGCTGAAGGAGCATTCCATGAAAACATCTACTTTTTGTCGCTTACGTGTCGCTATGGTAGCTACCCTAATAAAATATGCTAGCGGCTAGGAAACACTGTCAATCTTAAAGCCTTGATATGTTATTATTATACTGTAACTCGAATTACTAATTTAATTTTTCAAAAGTATTGAAAAGACAGTGTCGCTTACGACACGTTTTCATGGAATGCTCCTGAAAAAGAACGATGAAAGTAGTCTTTAACCAACCTTTTCCCTCAACTTGTCCGTGATCTTGATCTCATCCCCCGACTGCCTCCAGTCTCGAAGCTCGACCTTCTGGTTGGCGGCGATGAAGGGCACGTAGGCGTCCTCGCTGGGCAGCAGCGGCAGCAGCGCGGCGCCCGCGGCCCCGGCGCGCGCCGCGCGGCCCACGCGGTGCACCAGGGCTGCTGGGTGGGTTGGGGGCTCCCATTGGAGGACCCATTCTACTTCAGGGATGTCCAAGCCTCTGTAGCAGATAATATAAAATCACAGAATTAGATTTGGATAGAAGAAACAAGTTCATTCATTTGTATGGCGGCCGAGCGTGTCAGATTTTGTACTGAAGTTGTTACTTGCCTATGATTTTAAATATGTCTCAGGCCCTTGAGTATTCATATTTTTTTGTGTTGTTGCAATTAATATTACTGAAGGAGGCATTATTAATGTTTTTGTTCACTTCAACTTACAAAATTTGACGCCCGAAAGCTGCAAGCTGCGATTGAAGACGGACAACTCAGTGGATTTCACTGAGTTCATTTGACACGCTAAGTAGATACGTTTGCTTGATCTATGGTATATATGACATCTGTGTACAAAATGGACCTGAGAATTTATCTCCGTCGCTCTAATGACGTAACGCCTTCGTCGAGTTCCGACGTTCGCGACAGAAGGCGTGAATGCGCAGCCAAAATGCCAATCGCTAACGCTCAGAAAAGCTCTACTAATTGACGTCTTCAATCAATCAGCTTAATAATTGAGAAACTTACATACAGGAAGAATTATTATCATTAAATTCAGCCTTCAATATAAAGGTACAATTTCGTTGGAGTGGCGAAAACTAATTCTCGAATTTTACGAATTTGGAAGTTCGCGGTAGAAGGTAGGCCTGGATGTGCAACCAAATGCATTGGCTAACGCTCTGTCGCAAATAAAATGTAACTTTTGTAGTGAGTAACAAGGAGAGAAAACTATGATACCCTACAGAGCGTTAGCGATTAGCACCCTGGCTACGTACCGTACTCTGGGGATCGAATACAATCGATTATTTTCTAACGGAAAGTATAAAACGATGGACAAGCAACGCGGACTTGATTGAAGGACCCATTCTGGGTCTACTTCTAGTCTACTTCTGGGATGTCTTCTGGGATGACAATATAAAAAAGAACAGCAACCGCGAACTTCGTAATCTGCAGGTTTTCGAGGATCTATCTCTGCTTTAATGACACTTTCATTCAATCAATATATTAATTTAAGAACATACCTACAGTCCTACATACATCGTTGTAGTGACAATAACAAATCCCTGAATTTTACAAATTCGCAGTAGTAGTCCTAGATGCACAGCCAAAATGCTAATTGCTAACGCTCAGTCGCAAACGAAAGGCAACTTCTATCGCATTCATAAAATACTGACCGAGAGAAAACTATACGCTACCGAGCGTCAGCGATTGGCAACTTATGAGCAACTATGGGTAACAGCAAATTCTGCAGCTCTTTCTTGAATATAGCTTTGTTTCATAACTTGCAGGTCAAGCTTTAATTCACCTTGCCAACAAATCCGTGCACAACAATATCGTCCCCTCACTCTCCCTGAACTTGTCGAGTATTCTGCTCCTCTTCTGCTTCATCTTGGCATGAATCACGTCGTATACAAAAACCTATTCATCCTTGAGAGTGAGACATATTTGAGACGCAACTTTGGGTATCAGTGACTGGCAAATATCTGCAGCTTTACTTGCATATAGCCTCGTTTAATAACTGTAAATCTGGCTTAAATAATTAAGGATGAACAAGCTTTAACTCACCTAGCCAACAAATCCGTGCACAACAATATCGTCCCCTCGCTCTCCCTGAACTTGTCGAGTATCTTGGTCCTCTTCTGTTTCATTTTGCCGTGGATACCACGTCGTATACAAAATTCTATTCATACTTGTGACATATTTGAGACGCAACTTTGGGTATCAGTGACTGGCAAATATCTGCAGCTTTTCTTGAATATAGCCTCGTTTAATAACTGTAAATCTGGCTTAAGTAATTAAGGATGAACAAGCTTTAACTCACCTAGCCAACAAATCCGTGCACAACAATATCGTCCCCTCGCTCTCCCTAAACTTGTCGAGTAACCTGCTCCTCTTCTGCTTTATCTTGGCATGAATCACGTCGTATACAAAAACTTATTCATCCTTGAGAGTGAGACATATTTGAGACGCAACTTTGGGTATCAGTGACTGGCAAATATCTGCTTTTCTTGAATATAGCCTCGTTTAATAACTGTAAATCTGGCTTAAATAATTAAGGATGAACAAGCTTTAACTGGTCATCGGTCCTCCGGGCAATATGGCCAGCCCACTGCCACTTCAACCTGGCGATTCTTCGGGCTATGTCAGTCACTTTCGTTCTTCTACGGATCTCGTCATTCCTGATGCGATCTCGCAGAGAAACCCCGAGCATTGCCCTCTCCATCGCTCGTTGAGTGACTCTGAGCCTCCTAATGAGTCCCATAGTGAACGACCAAGTAAGTAATCACTGGCAACACACACTGGTCGAAGACTTTCGACTTGAGACACCGGTGGGGTCGGCGTGTTCTCGAGTGGCGACCACGCACTGGACGGCGCAGCGTGGGAAGGCCCCCCACAAGATGGAGCGACGACCTGGTAAAGGTTGCGGGTGTCCAATGGATGCGGACAGCTCACGACCGATCTTTGTGGAGCTCTCTGGGGGAGGCCTATGTCCAGCAGTGGACGTCAATTGGCTGATGATGATGATGAATCTTTAACTCACCTAGCCAACAAATCCGTGCACAACAATATCGTCCCCTCACTCTCCCTGAACTTGTCGAGTATCCTGCTCCTCTTCTGCTTCATCTTGGCATGAATCACGTTGTATACAAAAACCTATTCATCCTTGAGAGTGAGACATATTTGAGACGAAATTTTGGGTATCAGTGACTGGCAAATATCTGCTGCTTTTCTTGCATATAGCCTCGTTTAGTAACTGTAAATCTGGCTTAAATAATTAACCCCTCGTCAGTGACGAGGCCCGATTTTAACATTTTATCAACCGCCCGCATCTGTGGCGAAGCCCGATACCGCCTGCATCTGTGGCGAAGCCCGATTTTGAAATTGAGTAATAAAGCTGACTAATGTATAGCTGTCTCTTGCATATTCATTGCGGTGTGTAGCTAGTGAAATAGGACAGATAGAAAACTTGGCCTTGAGCAGCCGTTGTGCGAAAGAGCCGTTGTACGGGCAGTTTCTTAGAATCGGTGGCCTGGCAATCTTTGTCTGTGACAAGGCCCGAACTGGGCTCCACAGACAACGACTTTTCGCCATTTTTGTCGTCACTGACGACCCCTCGTCATGAACAAGCTTTAACTCACCTAGCCAATAAATCCGTGCACAACAATATCGTCCCCTCGCTCTCCCTGAACTTGTCGAGTATCCTGGTCCTCTTCTGCTTCATCTTCCCATGGATGGCGAACACCTTGACGTCGGGCAGGAACGCCGGCAGCACGTCAGCCCAGTAGTCGACGCAGGCGCACGTCGGGAGGAAGAACAGGCCTTTCACGATCTTGCGGTTTCTGAGGAGGGGAATCTTGTGTCAACTGTAGGATACAGCGTGTGAAAATATGATCCAAAAGCACGACTTCGTGAGAGGCACGCTCTATAGCGTAGACAGGTACTGACTATTTAAGTTGCATCTCAAGTTGCTATTTATGTTACTATTTGTCAATAAAAAAGAACGGCCGCAAAAGTAACAGGGTTTAGAATCACTGATATAGAACATAATTATAATGAGATTATGTAAACGATAATGTACATTTTATTCCTTTTGTTACACTTTACGTATGTGTAATTTCTAAAGAAAATAACTGCTATTTTATTAATGTTTTAATGTTGATTCGGGCATAAACGATACAATTATCATCTTCATCACAATCATGATACGTTTATTATCGAATGTCAAACCATTTAATGCTTCTATTTTATTAAGGCATGGTAACCGACGTACGTCGTTAATGGGCATGACCTATTCTTGTATGAATTCAATAAAAAAAATAATCATTTTTTTTCGCTGGTGCCAAAGACCTGCAAAACTGCTGTTTTAGAGCCTATAATTACAACCTTAAAATGAAATACAACCCGTCATGGGCGTACCTTATAAAGTTAAGCAGAAACAGGAACTTGTCTTGCGGCTCCACGATGACGTAGTAGTTCTCCAGCAGCAGCGGCGTGGAGATGGTGGACTTCTCCTTCACGCTGACCACCACCGGGTTCCGCAGCCCGGCGCGCACCAGGTCCTGTTCATCATCATCATAGGCTTCATTTTATCCAAGTTGCCGTGTGATGACGGCAGTCAAAATACATTTGTCAGCCTCCGTAGCCTAGTTGGTAGTGACCCTGCCTACGAAGCTGGAAGTTCCGGGTTCGAATCCCGGCGAGGGCATTATTTGTGTATTTATTTATCACAAATATTTGTTCCTTGGTCATGGCTGTCTATGTATTTAAATATCTATATGTATCTATCTATTATATATATCGTCGCTTGGTACCCACATGACAAGCCTTAATTGAGCTTACCGTGGGACTAGGTCGATTTGTGTAAGATGTCCCAAGATATATATTTTTTTTTTTTTTTACATTTGTCACCACCCCAACACTTTCTGTGGGTGTCGTAAGAGTCGACTAAGGGATTCGAAGTGTCACTGACCATCTATTTATTGAAAATTGATAAAGGGCAGCATTATCATTAGAGGAGTGGACACACTACTGCGATCGCCAACCCGCTTGCCCAGCGTGGCGATTATGGGCATTTACGCTTAGGTAATAGGAGAGGCCTTTGGCCAGCAGTGAACTGATTATAGGCTGATGATGTGATGTGAACTTATAAAACCCTTCAGGTCCAAGAAAGAGACGTTCGGCTACAATCGCCAGTGACACAGAATAAAGCAGGACAGCAGTATTACTATCGTGTCTTCCGAAGGGTTTTCTATGATGAACGGAGTGTACATTGGTCACCCCAACTCTTCCCGCGGGTGTCGTAAGAGCCGACTAAGGGATTGAAGTGTCACTGACCATTCTTTGATATAAGATTGATGGCAGCAGCGTCATCATTGTGGATACATTACTGCGATCTGCCAGCGTGGCGATATGGACATTTACATCTTAATACGCATAGTTAATAGGAGAGGCCTACGTCCAGCAGTGGACTGAGATAGGCTGATGATGTAAGTAGGCACAGTATTTCGCGGCGAGATAGACTACCCTTTACTAACTATCCTCGTCCTGCCCAATGTGATTTATAAAGGACATATTCGATTGTTTAGAACAAAAGAAAAGCGATTTTATTTTCGAACTCATTAGGTTTCAATTTCAAAAGCTCTAATTTAGTATACGGGCAGGACGAGGCTATATTAATAATAGAGGGACGGGAATTCTATTTTACATAAGTCGCACAAATCTTATGCTAAGCCTTACGCCCGCCATAAACTGCCAGCAGAGCGGACTAATCGACATTTCCGTTTAAAATTCACCGCTGCTGACGCTCGCAGTCGTAAGCTTCATACTAATACTTTGCGAGCGATGAGCACGAAACGGAGCCATTAATGAGTCCGCTACACTCGCAGTGGAAGGCGGGCATAAGGGCCGTTTCAGACCAGAATGGCAGCAGCCGGCAGCGACTGACTCGTCTCGCTCACGGCCGCTGGCGGCAGCGCGCCGCCTCGAGGCCGTCAGCGGGACCGCGCGACCCTTTCGAGTATTTCAAGCGACACTGTAGGCTTCTTATGATGGTACCGCATCTAATCGTTTGTCGGCACTTGCATAATTTTAAGAACGTGACTACAATTCTAAAAATTATGCAAGTGCGAAAATGACGCGTAGCCCAATAAATAGATAAAACGGGACCATCATGAGATTCATAAGCCACCTGATCTTTTTCAGTATGTAGATAAAGCTTAAAATTATTTCACAATTAAAGGGATCGCCGCGCCGCTGCTAGCCGCTGTCATTCCGGTCTGAATCGGCCCTAACGGCCGGTATGCTATAAATAAAACTTTATTAGGGTATGTAGATCTGAGACAGATTTGCTGGAAATGTTAAGTTTTAATTTTTGTAGTCGAACCTCGATGTGATTGGCTCAGGACTAGGACAACTAACGTTCCCAAATAGAGACCTAAACTCAGAAAAACTGAAATATGGGCCTATGCTAGCTGTCGTGGACGCCTGCCGCGTGCGCACGCTCGCGGGTCCCGCTCAGTATTAGGCTCGTCTCTCACGAGGCGAATCTCAAGCGATTTCTGTTTCATGCCCGTATCCTACGCGTCGCTTGTGAGTAACCGCCATATTGATTCACGACTTTGCGCTCACGACGAGACGCGTCGACGACGCGTTTGATAATTGATATCAGTCGCTCGCTACTGTCGTGCTGGTCGCACGCTACTCAAGTCGCATACGCGTTGCAGACGAAATGGCGGCGGTGGAACTTTTTAATGTTCATTTCGTACAGGAGGTGGGAAAATATGCATGTTTGTACAATTATAATAAATGTAATAAATATAATATATAGCAAAATATCGTCTTCATCACTCGAGTCACTAGACATTGTCGCACGAATGTGTTCCGCAACTGATGCAAAATAGTCTCATTAGCGTAGCACCGTGTGCGCAAACGAGTAGCATACCGGTAGGCGACCATGGTTTGCGTCTCAGTCGCGTAGCATTTGAATAGCCTCGTGAGAGACGGGCCTTAAAACCCGTCACACGCGCCCGCTCCAGTTAGCGCAGTTCAAACAATTTCTTGTTAGAGGAGTGTGCGTTCCGAGTAATCCGCGTCAGCTAGCGTAGGCCCTAACGATGTCACATGACTAACCTGCAACTGTTTGGTTTGGGTAGCGGAGAACAGACCGGTGCGGCGCTGCCGCGGCAAGTGCTGGAAGATGGTCGTCAGCGTTGATGAGAACCCGAGGTCTAGGAGCCGGTCCGCCTCGTCCAGCACTAGGAATTCCTGGGAAAAGACTAGCATTTTGACAAAGACAATAACGTCTATTACAATAATTCGGTAGAATCTAAAAAAATTTAACAAATATGGCTGACTTTTCATAGCATTTGACGTTTTAATTTATCCTGAAACACGGTCGCCGACATATTTTTACGTTAATACTAATAAATATCAATAATTTTAACTAAAAGTGTATGTGAACTCAAGGTTTAAGGTTTTAAGTTGGTAATAATAAGAGATTGTGTTCTAAAAGTGCATGATTAAAGAATTTGTAAGTTTGTTTACATTTTTTTAGATTCTACTGACAAATGGTATACATACATATATTCGTACCTACACTTCGAAACTTATTAATAGGGGAAGATTTGATTTTAATACAGGTGTCAACATATTTATGGAGGTGACTGGAAATGTCCACCATTTTGTTAACACCTTGAAATGAGAAGTACAACACAGCTCACTGAGCATTCATGGCCCTTATTACAATGTGCATAAAGTGTAGTATTAATGGTGAAAAATGTCTTGACAACTTTTCCTCTAAAAATATATAAGAATTCCTACTTCTGATGTTACCAGCATCAAGTCAACTATAGTGATATGTATCTCAATTGAATAAATACCAACTTTAAAAATAAAAACTCCTTTTCTTAGCTTCTCTTTCTGCATTTTCCTGCTACCCTAAGGTTGTTTGGAAAAGTTTGCTTTTTAGTGATAATGATAACACACTGTTTGTTACCTAAATTATTAAAATGTGTGTGTTTTTGTGTTATCATTCTCTTGTGGTGCAATAAAGAGTAATATTAAATACTCTGTGTATTAACTAACTGTGTATCAGTAAACCCAACTTACCTAAAGGTACCTAAAGTAATCTGAAATTGAATTTCGATGTCAATCAGATGCATTTGATATTTGCGGATCACACTAGGCAAAGCCTGTCCTGTGACCCCACAGAGTAAGTAGTAATTATTTCAACTTTTGTTGTAAATACATATTTCTACCCCTTACCAATTCTTTAAGCCTGCCAGCCAAATTAGCTTGTTTCCGCTCCGCCAACAGATCCTCCAACCGTCCCGGAGTGCTCACTACGATGTGAGCTCCTTCCTGCAGACTGGCTATGTCCAGGTCTACAGAACGCCCGCCGACGAGCAGACAGCGGGTGAAGTGAGACAGCTCTGGCTCTTGAAGGAATATCTCTATGACCTAAAATATAATATTAATCTTGATTATCATTGTGTCTCTTAGGTGCAAAGAGTATTAAAAACTATACAACACACTACACATGCCATAATAAGTAATCAAATGAAACTGTCAAACTGAGCAACAGAGTTCTATTTGATATTGATTGTGTATACAAGTCATTTTAGAAATAAAATTTGTAATACCATAATGTGCCTAAGGGTTAACCCTTAGGTGCATATGGTATCACACATTTTATTTCTGAAATGACTTATGTAAACAATCAATGCCAATTAGAACTCTGTTTCTCAGTGTGACAGTCGCAATTGATAACTTTTTCGACATGTGTCCTTTCGGTCATATCATTTATCTATATTCTATATATATATATAAACGGCAATGTCCTGACTGACTGACTGACTGACTGACTGACTTAAATCAACGCACAGCCCAAACCGCTGGTCCTAGAGAGTTCAAACTTGGCATGTAGATTCTTTATAATGTCTAGAGGCGCACTAAGAACGGATTTTTGAAAATTCGTCCTTTAAAGGGGTTAAATGGGGGGTTAAAGTTTGTATTGGGAAACAAGATTAGTTGAGCTATTTTATTCGAAACTTCACAGGAATGTTTTTTATAATAAATAAGTAAACACATGTTTCAGGTTTTTTGAAAATTCATTCCCTATGGGGGTTAAATGGAGGGTTAAAGTTTGTATGGGAAAATAAGATTAGTTGGGCTATTTTATTCGAAACTTCACATGAATATTTTTAACAATAAATAAGTAAACACGTGTTTCAGGTTTTTTGAAAATTCATCCCCTATGGGGGTTAAATGGAAGGTTAAAGTTTGTAAGGAGGAACCAGATTCGTCGGGCTATTTAATTCAATACTTCATAGAAGTGTTCTTGCCAATGAAGATGTAGGTACTACATAACATGTTATATACGAGTAACATAGGTACGATGAATTAAAATAAATACATATTTATCTTTTAATATAAAATTTTGGTAAGTAATGCAGTCTGCGACATAAAAGGTCATTGTGAGATAGGGAAACTAAATTCGTCTTTAGGTAGGTTTTATGTTTTAAGTCTAGACTAAACTATATTTATTTGTTTGTTCGTTAAAAATATCTACAATTTTGCATGGCGACATATATGATTCAAAGCGAACGAATTTCAAGTGTTTGTTTGACAGCTCGCGGACAGTATAGCAGCGCGGGTGCGTGGGCCGCCTCACTGTAAATTCAGCTTCCTAATTCGTGTAGTTTATTTGCCATTAAGTATTTGAATATGTCATACTAATATGGGCTCATGCATAAATCATGTGAGGTTTTTTTTGGCTACTTTTTGACCCCCCCCCCCTCCCCCATGGTGATGTTTGGTGAGTTTTTTGGCTAGCTAAAAAAAACTATTGGAATTTTTTATTATATTTTATTTTTGTAAAAGTATAACTACAAATAAAGCATTTACTGACAAAAAAAATAGCGTCCTCACTTTGATACAAGTACGATAAAAAATTACCAAATTCAAAATTTTACGTTAAAAATGCATCAAAATAGCATTAATGTGCGTAAATAAAAAAAATAAAACATATCCCAAGGATTTTTGGTAATGTACAGACTGCCCTAGACCTTAAACCTTCGTAAAAGCAAAAAAAAAGTGATACTTAATAATGAGGATTATTCGGAATAGTCGGTCAAATAAACTTAAAAAAGCTTAAAATTTTAAAGTAGTAAAAAATGACTTGAATAACTACACAAATTGAGTTTTCGTGGTATTTTCTGTCTTTTTTTATTGATAAGAAGAACAAAACAGACGAAATTTCACTTTATTTTTAAATAAAAAATTTAGAAGTTTTTTTTAAGTTTATTTGACCGACTACTCCGAAAAATCCTCATTATTAAGTATCACTTTTTTTTTGCTTTTACGAAGGTTTAAGGTCTAGGACAGTCTTTACATTACCAAAAATCCTTGGGATATGTATTATTTTTTTTATTTCCGTACATTAATACTATTTTGATGCGTTTTTAGCGTAAAATTTTGAATTTGGTATTTTTTATCCTACTTGTATCAAAGTGAGGACGCTATTTTTTTTGTCAGTAAATGCTTTATTTGTAGCAAAACTTGTACAAAAAGAAACTAGTTAAAAAACCCAACAGTTTTTTTTTATTAATAAATTTCTTCATTCCAGAATTTCTCAAAAAATTTTTTTCAAAAATTCATAACTCGAAAACTACAAAAAATCGGCTAACATACATGGGGTATATTCTGATAGCTCATGATGTAAGGAATCTAAAAAAATTTTTTTGACGTCAAGGTTTGGACCACCCTGTATAACTGCATACGTACAATCGAAATGGTAACCTCCTTCTTTATTGAAGTCGGTTGAAAACATTTCTTTTTTCATAGAAGTCCAAGATCTACGCGTGCGAAGCCGCGGGCAAAAGCTAGTGATACTATATGCACCTAAAGGTTAAAACAAGTATCGGAAATTGGGTCTTTGCTGCATGTAGTTTACTTACTTGTATATGATTAAATACATAATGGTAATGAAATTCACAGGCTTTTCATGGATTCATACAGTAATTCAGTTGATTTTTGTGGGGTAAGCATAATTTTTGGGCAATTATAGCCTTCTTAAACTACAATAATTATATCTTAGATTTCATTAAATCCCAATAACAAAATGTCATGAGCAGAAGGAATGGTTTTCCAAATATTTAAAATTATTAATATGGCAAGAATGTCACTAACCTTATGCTCTTCGTATTTATAACACTCAATAGTACATACAACACAAGCAATAAAGAGAACAGACTATCTAAATATTTTACCTTTAAAATCTGTGTAGCGAGCTCCCTCGTTGGCGCTATAATCACGCCGTAAACAAAGTCTTTACGCAACGGTGCCTCCTTCTGCTTCTTCAGAAGCATCTCCAGCAGCGGCACCACGAACGCCAGCGTCTTGCCAGACCCCGTCACAGCCTCCGCAACCACATCCTTGCACGACAAGATCAGAGGAATCACAGCGGCCTGAATTGGTGTCATAGACGTGAAACCCTGCTTCTTTATACAGTTCAACACGGGCGTCGACAGCCCAGGCTGCACTTTTGACCAGTCTTTGTTCACCATTTTGGTTATTTACATTGAAATCGGGGGAAAACACAAACACTAATCGTATACAGCATGCCATGTGCGTTTGACATCTGTATCTGACAGTTGACTGGCACAGCTGATTTTGACGTTTACAGTGTTACAAAGTGTAAATAAATAGGCAAAATTTTAAATTGCATCGATTATAATTAAAATAAGGATTCATAAAATGTAGCCATAATTATGCAATTATTTAAATAAATTATGATTTTACCAGTAAAAGTACCGTCACCATCAGAAAAACCTATTGAAAGCAATCAAGGACCTTACCGCAAAGTTTTTTCGGTACTTGTTACGACGTTCTGAATCCATTTATGATGAGAACGTAATATGTTAGCGCGCCATTTATTTGAAGAGTTTGGAACAGCAAAGACGTTAACGCTATTACAATACTATTTCTACTTAGTACCATTCAAGAATTTGATTATTCGTGAATAAAAGGCCAAGATTTATTTAAATAAATACGTCAGAGTTGACATAATTTAATTTATTGTGGTATTCGAATTTATTGAAATCAATATGGCGCATGTTGATTTGACATATTGACAGCTTTGTTTTGTCTTTGTAATACGTTGTAATGTTTCTTTTACATATCCAATTAAAGAACAATAAAATTTAATAATGACGAGACCGTTCGGTAATAGTGACAAACGATTTTCAATTGACGACGCCTTTGAAGAAGAGACAGACGAAGCTATAAAAGTGTATGGCGCTACGGGCGACAGGTCGCCGTACCAGAATAATAAATTTAAGAATGGAAGTGAATATTTGTCCAGGTAATTATTTACTGCACTATTGTACTTCAGTACGGCAGCTGTGTATTACATTTGTGTATAATCCGGGAGTTTCTTTGTACCATACGGTGGCGATCTTGACCTTTCCGTGAGTCAGACTGGCCTTAATGGGGCAAAAGGCATTTGAACTGGTCTGACCGCGCCAGCCGTTACTCGCGGCCCGCAGACCTACTTCACACATCAGTATACGCTAATTATTGCTAATCTAAGTAGTTCAATGACCAGTATTTCCTTGTAGACAGGACTTTTGTTATGAGAAAGTTGTTTTGTTATTTAGATATATTACTCATTGTCCAGCTGGCCATAAAATTTATGTTTTCATTACTCAGCGCGACAGTCATTGTAAGACAATGGGATCATAAGATTATGTTTTTTGACTTGCCTTGTTTAAACAGTTAGGTAAGCTTTGTAGACACTTTCTAGATAAGTATGTGTGCATAGCTTATTGCAACATTGATGTAATAAATTTATATCATTTTCAAACAATGTGGATGAGCTACAGTGATCGGATTAGGTAGTGCCATTTCGGGTGAATGACCTTAAACATTATACTTAACATGGATAAGCCTCGGGATCCTGGGACTTATATTTTTTTACAGAACATTTTCTTGTTACCTATGTCATAAATTGAAGAAACATGAAAAAATGAAAGAATTTTGTATTTTGTGGTGAATATCTTTTATTAATACATCTTTTATTTGATGGTTTTATAGCTGCTACTAACAGTAGTAGAAATAAAACAATTATTAAAGAAAACTCTATGACAGCTCTACTTTAGACCACCAGAACCTCAGTCCAGTTAGTAGTTAACGAAATCAAAATCCAGTGAGATCGGCCAAAAGAGTCCCAATAAGAGCGTCTCAAAGTCCGGTAAAGAAGTAAAAATGATTGATTAAACCAATCATTTAACTACGAGTGTGAAATTAACAACTGGAAAATCATTATTAAAGGCACACATTTTTTTTTATTTATTAGGAATTAGGATATAATACTAACTACATACATTTTTTATGATAGTATCGTAAAACCACATTGGTTTGTCTCGATACCTCATATGACAAAATTAGCTATTGTGCAAAAATACCCTTAAAACCATGTTCGATAAGTAAAATTTTTATCAATATCAAACTGAAAGTAAACAAAATAACTATAAAATTGTAAATTTTCGAACAAAATTTTTACTTTTCGTATTAAATGTCGGGCTTAGAAGTTATGTCCACACTAAGATAACGTACCGAAGTCCCGCGAAATGGCACTACCTAATCCGATCACTGATGAGCTAACATAATCCACTTAACTGATAGGAAATGTCTATTTGTTTAAACTGTAAAGCAGCTTTTTGAGATATCGTCAGGGATAATTCAATACCGCATATCTAACACATCATGTCAATAAGATTCTTATTTCAAACATACTTCTATGGAATCTAATCTTTATCTACGTGTATTATTTATGCAGTATTGCACTACCCCCATCAATATGTGAATTTTTTTTTTGTCAATTAATAAATATCAAATTTGGGTTGGGCACCCTTTCCCGGCTGTCTTCCACTTCAATGGTCTAACTCAGAAGCTATTGAGTTTTTATTAGTAAATGTTTCCTATGTGATCCTTTCTCTCTACAGAAAGCCATGAATTAACTTCTTCTAAAAATATGCGGATAACCTTTCATATAAAAAAATAAATCTAGAGTCAATAGCCTTGTAACTATTTGACATGTATGTGATATGTTTTACTTTACAGGCTTCCATAGGCTATGGTAGTCAGTCCATCAGGAGGTTGTTACATAAAACAAAAAAAATCTAATTAGATTCTTGGCTATGTGTAGCATATTTATATATTTTTCTATTAATATATGACTAGTGATACATACAGAACCAGTAATGTAAATTGTCACCCAGGGGACAAAACTGGCATGGTGTGATATGCTACTAAACTTCATTTTAATATTGAACCAGGAAAATATATCATAGTGACGAGTGACACAAAAAGGTGATTGACCTGTTTAATTCTTTCAAACAACCAACTTCAATTATGTTATCAATTCCACATGAATAAACATTGCTCACCATAAAGTATTAAATAGCATTAGAACTAACCACTCCAAGTTATGGTTTTCCTGTAAATGGATGAGCTAATTTACAACATATTTGGTTTGATATATGGCCTCATTTCATGGAATGTTGATTCAGGTTTAGTCATATTTAATCTTAGGATTTGTACAGAATTAGTGTAGTTATTTAGGGGAATTATTGGACTAATACTTAGCCCACTAAAAGAAATAATAAAGCCTTATTTTTGTTTATTTACCAGAAGCTAACTGTCAATTTTTAATAACGCAAGGAACATAGACCTTACTTTCATAATCTAAAATTCAAATGTGCTACAATTGATATCTTTATCAATATTTTCAATCAATCATGTTTATACTAGGGTATGTGTTGATTTGTGGTATTAATTGGACAAATGCAGCTTGATAAAAAATAAATTAAACAGTTTATAAAAACCTCCCTATCACGCAAAAAACACACAATGGATGTCGAGTTGCGCATAAAGCCCAGAAAAACTAAGTAACAAAATATCTTACTGGTTGATACTTACAGAAGAATATGCGAGTGTTTTAGTAACAACCTCCGACTTTGTTGCTTATTGCAAGGACGGAATTTATTTACACCCTTATACAAATTCAATATCTAAGCACACATATGGCAATCAACAAAGTGGAACATTTTTACAAAACCACTCCCATACATTCTTTGTCAGTATGTTTGTCATTAATGTCAAAAATTCTTTAAATCAATGTTAAAAAAAGGAGGAGTACTCAATATATCCAAAAATCGATATCCAAAAGAAAATTCCAAAAATATTTTTTTATTGAATGGGTATCACGCCAAGCTGGCTACATTGACATCAAGTCAGGATCTGATGGTGATATCAGTTGAAATCGCTTTTTAATTTGGTGATTATTAGCAACGAAACTTATGATATGACTAACGACTCTAATGAGTTTTTTTTTATATTCCAGTAGTAAAACATACAAATGCACAGACGACACGACCTCCAGAGACTCTGACTCTCTCATCCACGAATACGTAGAGGCCACACAGTCCACATACTGCTGGAAGCACCCCAAGGTCCGGGAGAACTGGAAGACAGTCTGCGCGGCCGTCGTACTGCTGGTGGTGGGCGTCGGGCTCCTGGGAATGGGCGCGTTCGCGGTGGCGGAGCCCGAGAACGGGCTGCAGGGGGCGGTGTTCTTTGTTGCAGGTACATTTTTTTATATCTTGAGAGCATATTCAACGATACCGAGCACTACTCCTTTGTACTTATTTTAACAGTTGTTTATCATGTTATGATTAGTTTTTTCTGTTCAATAAAGTGTTTTACTACTACTATAGGATTACAGCTAAATAAAATAAAAAAACAGCCAAGTGCGAGTCGGACTCGGGCGCTAAGGACTCCGTAGCAACAAATATTTCAGCCAATGTCTCCAATGTAAGCACATAATAACTCAAAATTACAGTTAAATCAACCTATCTCAAAAACTAAGAAATAATTTAATCAAACCAAAAATCGTTGAAAGAGTTTATTAATTATGTGTAACATTTAATCAAATAATTTTATACCGCGTAGTTTAAAAAATAGAGGGGGGAGGACACTTTTTAAGACTTTGAGAGCTGATATTTAAATAATGGTTCCCTTAAATAAAAATGTGTTTTAGAAACCTTTACATAATTCCAAAGTTCTTTCTATTGATTCCCACACGCATATATACATCGAAAAAAAAAGTCTACCCCTCAGTTACACATATGGAGGGTTCCAACCCCAATTATTTTTTTTATAATATAGTAATAGTATCATAATTATGTAGCGGATCATACAACACATATTCTTACCAAATTTCATTATTGTAGAATTTATAGTTTCTGAGTAAATCGGCTGTGACAGACGGACATGACGAATCTATAAGGGTTCCGACATGACATCATGACATCTAATATTTATAATTTTATAGACCTAATAATGATTCCTCTCCAGGTATGATCTGCTTCGTGCCGGGTGCCTACCACGTGGTGTACATCTGGCTGGCGGCGCGCGGCCAGCGAGGCTACGACTTCTACCACCTCCCTCTCTTCACATGATTGCGCGGCGCACTCGTGCTAGGCTAGTGCTCGCCTCCACCTCTTCACGTGATCGCGGCGCAGTCGTGCTAGGCTAGTGTTCGGTATGTACTCGCGGTTTTAGTTAGTGTACACTGGCTGAAACAAAGTATTCAACGTATTGCGAAAACACAAATCAAATTATTTGTTAACTAAATGTTTTGATTTGTACTTTTTTTTCCCCAGTAGTCACACTACTTAATACTATATAAATATAATTATTAGATGTCATACCAAAGAAAAACGACCAAGATCACCTAATGTCCGTCTCTTCGTAATCTCTCCGTAATCTTGGTCGTTTTTCTTTGGTATATGACATCTAATATTTATAACAAAGTATTCATTTAATGTTCCCACCATTGGTTGTATTATAAAGAAATATCTGCTTTTTCACTATTGATCCTTTTCCAGGTAAAGTATCAAGGTGAAAGATATAGATGCGTGTAGAGCACCAAATATATGTATACATAACCCTAGTACTATAAGATGGTGTATACATACATATTTTTTGCATCTATACCTACTTCTTACCTTCACTGCACACTATCGACTACATAAATTATCCACATGTCAATCAAATTTAAGGTGTAAATTTAAACTTTAAGGATATGTGAGATGTCTTAAACTGAATTGCTATAGCATAACAATTTATGAATATATTAGATTTATATCTGAAAAAGCTAGTTTCTTGGGGCCTGGAAAAGGGTTAATTTCTGTTAAGTGAAAAGTAGTAAGAAAAGTTTGTGTAGCCAAGTTATTCGGACTTGTTTGTTTTTTTAGTAAACATATAATAACATTGAAACGATTTGTATACTGTGTTGAAAATTATATACCTATGAAATATTTATGGTATTCCTGAGTACATCATATGAACAAAAGTTTCAATAGTTATAGGTATGTGCCTAGAGGCTAGAAAATATCCCAAAAAAGGAAAACACATAAACTACCCTCTCTGGTGAATTCGAAAAACACTTGTTTGTATGTCAGTTTACATGAACTAATTAAAAATATAACTTTAGAGCTGATCTCTTAACAGTAAAAAAATCAATTTGAACACTGCACAGTGTAACTACCTAGTTGAAATCTTATAATTAAGTTACTAAAAAACATTTATATTTGGGGAATGTTCAAATCCAGTCGTACATGTATAAAATTATCAGGGAATTTCTTAGTGAAGCTTTTGAGTATTGTGGATAAATATTTCCCTATTTTTTGTAATTTATTTGTGGTTCCACTATTGATGAGAAACTTTAAAAGTGAATAGCATACCAGACCATTTAAATGCCTGCTTAACCCTTAAGCAGGCAGCAGGCTTGGATACCGGCTGTCTGACACGGGTTTAATTCACTAATAAATATGTGTAATAGAGACTTTATTTTCATCGATCAGCTAACTTAATTAGTTTTACATTAACCCTTGCCTTGGCAAATAAAAAAAATGCGGTCTGGCCTCGCTATTATACACCGTGTTTTGTTTAATTCCGTTAGTATTGTTAGTATGATATAGTTTTTAGTTGAATTCGAAAAAAAAATTTTGTTTTCGTTTTCATTCATAATAAAGGAAATGGTAAGTGTGAGAGAACCTTAAGAATAACACAAAAGTTAATTTTTGATGACTGACTGCAAATGTCAAAATAAGTAACATTAGGATGTCATAAAGGTTACAACACCTGTGTTGTTCATTCATTAAACTTTTTTTCGTAATAACTCAGTAATAGTAACAGTTAAGACACTAGTTTCTTAGAGAAATTAATTATATTTAATCTAAATAAGCTTCCCTTAAATTTAATAGACATAAAAAAAAACACCCTGTATACCTAAACAAAAAAAATCTCTTAAAAAAGTACAAAAATAATACAAAAAGTGTGTCTATAACTGTGCATTATTAGATACATTGCCAAGTTAAGGGTTAAACTTATTAGCTGTATTTTTGTTATTATAAAACCCAGCATGCATTCTCGTTGATCAAACGTGATGTGATTTTGGCAACAGGGCTAAAAAAACGATATTGCGCCTATTATCCTCTCTATATTAGTACTTAAGAGCGATAGAGAGGTCAATAGTCGAACGAACGATCGAAAAGGTTCGCTTGGCGAGCATTTCATTATTTATTTGAAAAAAAAAAATTGAACAAAAAAAGTTTGATCTTTATGGTCTGCAGATAGTGCGGCCAATTAAAAACAGGAGTTTCGCTCTCTACAGATGCTTTTAGAATTTTCGTTTTTCTTTTCGGGAAATGATTGTAGATTTTAGGCCCCTTATTCATAATCCTCCTAAATTAGCAATTTAATAATAATCGTTTGTCCCTTTCTGTCTTATACAAATATTGATAAGACGGAAAGGGACAAACGATACTTGTCTTATCTGCTTGCTAAATAGGTTAGGAGACGTTTTTGAATAAGGGGGTAAGTCTTTATGATCATAAAGGTGATATTTCACTGAAGATGTGTCCTTGCTCTTTCAAATGGTTCTAAAACCGTTTATCACAGAATCCACACTAGCGTAGTGTCCACGTCTCGTGTAGAAATCCACTTCGTTGTTACTGTAAGGTTAAGTGGGGTAAGATGAAACGGCTTTTTAAAGGGGTAAGACAATATGCTACCAGGGTCGCGTTTTATAATAGTACATTACGACACAAGTGCGAAAAACAATTTTGTTTTTGCACGTGTCTCGTACGACGTTTTTTAGTGCTGATGGCCCTCCGAAGTTTTGGACCTGACGTAAAATTTCTCACACTAGAGCCTAAAAAAGGCACCATCTGTACTAAAAAGTTATATTTATCAATTTCGCTGTTTGCCTCTCTAACGCACGCACATATTAGCTAGAAAGAGAGGGAAACAGCAAAATTATAAATTGTAACTTTATAAAACGCGACCCAGTAGACGCTGTGCTAGAAGGACTACTTTTTGTCTTTCCCCATTCTGAAAACCGTTTCAACTTACCCCATACCTTACCGTAATTATGCTACGTTAAGAATATCATAACGCAATGTATAAAATATTTTCCATTATCAATTCATGATGCAATCAAATTCTTACCCCCTTATTCATAAACATTTGTTAACTTAACAAGCCGCTAATAATTGTTTGTCCCTTTTGCTCTTATGGACACATTGTCAAGACCGAAAGGGACAAACAATCATTAGCGGCTTGTTAAGTTAACAAATGTTTATGAATAATGGGGTTAATGATTAATAATGTGTGCAATTTAGTACCTTATTCTTTCGGAAGAAAGTTTCAAACGTTTCGTACTCGTGAGGTTAAATGTACATTTGTTAGGACGAAGTTTAAAGGACTATGTAACGTTAAGGATTCATTTAAATGATTATAAAGCCTAATCATCCTTACTTGTCTTATTTAGTGACAGCTATTAACCCTTTATCTACGGGTGTCAGAGTTGACACCACTGACAAATTATGGTTATACTTATGTGATGATATCAGTCAAACAATACAACAACAAATATTATGGCCCCGTACGTAAAGGGTTAACTAGATTATAATAAAGCGTTTTGCATGTAGGTGAATCAACTTTTTTCTGTCTGGTATTGCCATGGTTACTTACAGTCGTGGTAATTAGGCAAACTTGCAAGTGCTTGTCTTTAGGTGGCCCGTTAAGGAAAGGGTTTATTAACACCAGAAAAATGTATGTTTGCATAGTTTAAGTAGCATAATTTTGCATAAAACCAGCGTGACTCCGGCGACCGTAACCATGGCAATAAAAGACAGAAGAAAGTTCATAGGGTGACCATGTGCTATTAAGAGACGGTTTATATATTGCCCCAGGGGGTTACCATGATTTCTTAAATGCGATTCAATTTAGGTTCGGCTTGTTAGTTTTGTGACAGTTATTCTATGAAACTGACAAATCACGATTCATATTAGGTCCTAAACTGAATCGTATTAGTAGATCGTAGTAGCCCCCCAGGGTGCTTAGCCAAGTTGCCAATCGCTAACGCTTAATCGTCAATCGTAAACGAAAGGCAGCTAACTGTCTTTATCGCACTAGTATGAAAGAGAGAGAGGGAAAACTACAATACGCTACTAAGCGTTAGCGATTGGCAACTTGGCTAAGCATCCAGGTCTCCTAATTCCGGCAAATACCGAAGTTTTAGAGAAAAATATATTTGAATGTTAAAAACTTGATTACGAGAAGACAAGCAAGAATGAATATGCTTTACTTATATGGTATAGTACTACGCTTTAAATAGTAGGGTATTGTTGTCTATCGTCAGATTTATAAAAAAGTGATTTCCAATTGCTTTCACTAAGGGCAGCCGTACATCTGTAAGTTATAGGGACGGAACTATACTAAGGAATGAGATAGTGATATTCACCTCTCATTCCTTAGTATAGCTCCGTCCTTATAACTTACGTAAGAACTTACAGGTGTACGGCTGGCCTAATGTAAATGGAAAAACAGACACTTGTTTTTGTAGAACAAATCAATTTATTTTATTAAATAGTTTGATTTGCCTCAGCTTTCAAGGCTGTTGACTACCGCGAACTGCGAAATTCGCAAATTTCGAGGATTTTGATTTATTTTATTAAATAGCTTGATTTGTATTACTAATAATTCTGCGATCAAAGACGCCTGGCCTTAAAAAATATCGCATATAAAAATCCAACGGGTGTCCGTGTTACTGAGTGGAGGTCAGCAGCCCTACCGCGAACTTCCAAATCCGCAAATTTCGAGTATTTGTCTCTGTCACTCTAATGACGCCTTCGTTGGAGTGACAGAGAAAAATCCTCGAAATTTACGAATTTCGAGGTAGTCAGCAGCCTTGAAAGCTGAGGACAGGGTTCAAATCCCAGTGCGCTCGAACGTTGGTAAACTCTGTATGTTTTCTTTGTTATATGACATCTAATATTTGGGTCAAAATTCTTTTCGTTGTCTTGTTTCTTACCATTATGTCGCCCTTTTAGTTGCTGTTTCGTCTCAGTATATAAAAAAAAACCAGTGCACTTGTATTTCTTTTTCACGCTTGATTTTAATCCATACATCAAAAAAGAAACAAAACATCATCTCATACAAAAATCAAAACTGTGTCACGTTTTTTAGGGACACAAAATAAGACAACGAAAAGAATTTTGACCCATTTTAAAACATCTTACGAATGCCTTGTAGTTAATCCGATCCTCGTGTGATTCGTTTTGGTATAGCGTTTGGCGTAGTACTGACCATTCGTAGGAATTGGGGTTGTATAATTATCTAGTCTACCTTTATTGTCCATTAAAAATAATAAATAATAATCTCACGTGAATAAATCATTCGGCGTAGCCCCACATGGTTGGTGGCAACACTGGCTACAATATGTGGCAGTGAAATACTATCCGACCCTCTTTTTGTACTTATAGGCCTATGCGATCAGGTCCAAGCGCCAACCGTCGTGTACACTACTTTTGAACTTACAAAACCCTTTCGGGTCCAAGAAAGAGACGGTAAAGCTCGGGCTACAACATGATAAAGCAGGACAGCAGTATTACCTTCGTGTGTTCCGAAGGGTTTCAAACGGAAGTTCAAACGGAGTGTTTAACCATTTTTAGCATTCGTTCCACACGATCCGATGGTTGACTCAAATTGTCGGTTTGTACCGCAATTAAGGTCGTTGGCATCAACCAAATATCGGTTGGGTCAACAACGTTGTACATCTGTTTCATCAACCCAACCAAGGACATGGTTGGCAGTTGGACGCGATCGTGTAGTATCCTGGGTCATTCTCTGAAAGTTTGCCTTCGGTCTAATTGCCGCGTCCCATACAACATGTATGAAAATGATCGTGGCAATTAGAACCACCATCAAACTTTCAGAGAATGGCCCTCCTATAAAAGACGGGACGTCTATATCGCAGCTATAATTACTCAACCTCGTGTCTGTAATACTTGATGGAAAAAACACCTGTATTCAAAGTGAAAGAATGGTCACATTTCCATGAATTTTCTGTAGGTTCGAAATTGAGTAAGTATAGGGCGATATGCTAAGCCTACATATCGCTACTCCAACATTACACAGTTCTATTAGGGATCCTCCATTAATTGCATCACACCTCAAGGGGGAAGGAGGGGGTCCACAAAGTGTGACATATCGTGACAGGGGGGAGGGAGAATTTCCATGTTTATGACCTCACATACATAAATATATGAACATGGACGGAGGGAGGATAAGTTTTTAGTTAATTTGTTAATGGATTTTCATTTCGTTTATTTTATAAATAGAAAAAGTTAGTTTCAGAGTGACGTTGTAATTTTTAACTTCCTAAACTAATCTAAATGTGACGTCACAGTCACACTAAGGGGGCAGGGTGTAGTTAGTTGTGACAAGGGGGCGGGAGGGGTTAAAACATCATGAAATTGGTGTGACGTAATTAATGGATGATCCCTATGTTACATTTTTGAGGAATTAAATTTGGACTAAGTGTCAGCGTGACAATGTTCAAATAGACCCTTCTATTTGAACATTCCACGGAAAGAACATGTCTAGTCAATTCAAATTACAGAAGGAAAAACCTTACTTTTAACAGACTAAGGTGTGAATTTGCCCTGATTTTTTTAAGCAATAGACATGTTTTATCCATGGACCCTTCAATTTCAATCAGATTAAAGTTCAACATAGGACCTTGTAGTATTGAGGCAGCGATATGCCATGCGCTATAAATTGTTATCACTTGTCTTAGAGGAGTAGAAGACATTTTTTAAGTTTATATTAATATGGCACCTAGTTAAATCGAAATAAAATAAATGTATAATTCTGAGATAAAATGTACCACTTTTTTCTATCGTCGATTGTTAACAAGACTAGAGACAGGACTATACTAAGGAACAAGATAAGAATAAGAATACTTTATTTCCAAAAGCTTTAGAAAGTATAGTTACCTGTATTGTGGGGAACTGATAACAATTTTGTATCTGAGTTTCATTAGGTGTACCTAATGAAACTCTGCAAACTATATGTATCTACTTAAGATAAGTAGTGATATTCATCTCCTATTCCTTAGCATAGCTCCGTCCCTTTCATTTACGTCAGAACTCAGGTGTAACTCTGGCCCAAGTGGTATATTTTCCCTTAGAACTATGTATGAATTATGTATAATTTAGTCAAGTGTTTTGTGTTGTGTATTTTTGCGTGATAATTTGTATCTTAATAAATCTGTCCGACTAATATGTATAAATTCTACTATAAATTTATCTATATAATAATCATTTGTAAATATATCATTAAATTATTTAAAAATACTCTAAAAATAAGATAAACTGGATGACTTAATGCTTATTATTATAAAAATATGCTAAACGTAAAATATTACCGAAAATTGTAACAACAAAAATGCGTTGTATGCTGTACAGTTGGGTTGACAATCCTAATACCGTCATATTTTCGGAATATTTCGCGTGTTATTAAATTATATTACTATATTCCAACATACTATATTGAATACTTGCTTCTTCTATTCACTTTTGGTGTAGGGTTCGAACCGGAAGTAGTTTTCATATCTAGACGATTCAAAAGAGTTTGTTGCTATTCCAATTTGAATAAAGAATTATTTGACTTTGACTTTGACTTTGATGGACCATGTTATTATTTAAATTCTTAAAGAGTCTGAGTCTCATAAAGCCTAAATTTATTAATAAAACGATATGCTATTTTATTATTTAAATATTATATTCAATTCAATTAGAGTGTACAACTATGCATTGGGCTATTCCAAGTTGTCTACATCTGAACATTAATAAAATTTTCATACATCTACCCACAAGCATAAAATGGTTGTATCTAGAAGCAATTGTTTTACTTGGTTGTAATACCTTGAAAATATTTTTTCTCACAGGGCTTTGATATGTTAGTATCCAAAAAGACAAATTCTTTATTCATCTTCATCATATCAACGGAACGACTGCTGAATCCAGAATTCTTTATTATGTTTATAAAATTTTGAAGAAGCAAGTATTCAATGTGACTAAGTTAAGTAATGTTATAGACTACAAAGTGCCTAGACATATGTTTGAGATCTAAAAAGCATCATGTACATCCTTTCCTCATTAGCAATAAAAAAATTAAGCAGAAATTTATTTAATTTAATATCCTTTCAAATCCACATAGAATATTGATATCCATTAGATTTTCTTATGCTGTTTACTTATGATAAATCGTATGTGTCATGAGATTTCTAGAAAAGCCAGACAAAAATTTACCAAAAAAAATTTTTTTTCTAAATTTTTGTAATGCTTGAAATGAGTGAAATTGACAATAATTTTCCTAATCGTAAAAAAACAGAATATTCATTTTGAGATGCCATCAATCTCACTTCATGAGTAATATACTTTTTTTTTCATATTGTGGTTGGCATACTTGTCCTAGTTTAGCTTCCATCCATTGCTAAAAACTTTGTACCAACTTAGTCATGCATGTTTATCATTCTAGATTGTCATTACCACAGATTGGTAATTAATGGCTTTAGAATTACCATTCCAATTATTAATTAGTAAAGTAACAAAGTCATTAAAGGGCCTTGGGTCAAAGCAAGTAAGTATTATCATTCTAATAGCACTAAATAAAACAACAAATTCTACTTATAAGTATATTAAATGCTTTTTAGAAAATCGTTTCAGTTTAAAATGCTGCAAGAATCTGAGTTCCCCATTCCAGTTCCTTAAAACATCCATTTGCTCCACGTCCAAGAAGTCCGGCAACTCCAGTCCACATGTGTCATACTCGTCCTGCTCTCTGTTCTTAGTTATATTTATAATATCCTCCCTACTCGCGTGCTGGCGATTCTTACGCTGTCCGATAGAATTTTTCAATGCAATCTGCTCTAATTCTTCATCAAACCTCGATAAATAAGTTTCTATCAGCTCCAAAACCTGCTCCTTGGTCAAAACTCTATAATCTTCTGGAATCCTCTCCTTGAACCAGAGGATTTTCTCACCTATTAAATTCTGTTTAATGTGAGTGCCAAGTTTGTTTTGGTCTTTCCTTTCGTTTCGCTTCATTTTCGTTGCTAGTTTTTGTGTTTTTCTGCTGTTGGGGTGTTTTAGTTTTTCCATATTCTTCTTAACGTTAGGCATTTTGAGAAATTACTATTATATTTAATTTTACAGTAAATTAAAAGTCTTGAATACAATGTTCCAATTCTAACCTAAAACTCTAACGTCACTGTCACGTGTTCGATATGTCAATGTCAAATTGACAAACTGACAGGTAGCAGGAAAGCATTTACGAAGCTGGGTAAACTATGTTTGTAATGAAAAATAAAGTGTGATAAATTAAAATAATATTTCTCAAGAAAACATTATGGTTTTTTTTCATACATTTTTATTTATCTTGTAGGATTCACAAGAGAACTCTACAGGGTATTATATTCTTTGCATGAGAATCACCTTTACGTTTCAACATTCATGGTTTCAACCAATGATACTGTTCATTGGCAATAAATAGCCTTCTTTATAAACAGTTGACTAATGTCATGTAACAAAACAACCTGTGATTGCAGTTTCTCCGACTCTTTCCTGAATTGTTTTTAGTATCGCCGTAAATAGTTCACAGGCAGATAATATATTACTTGCACAGAATGCTGAAACGGCCAAACCCTGAAGAAGATGAGGAAGACATTCTCCGAATGCAAGAAGATTACTTTCGAGAGAAGAACAAAGATGCAAACTTTCGTCCATCGGCGGCTGTTACAAACCTGCGGTGGCAGCCTACGGATGATCCAAAACCCTCGACAAGCGAGCCTGCTAAGCCCCCTGGACGTAAACTTTCTAAATACGCACAGTCCAAAGGTCTCAAAAATGAAAAACAAGTGCGATTCGAAAGCAGCACTGGTTCTATCATGGGAGACATTTTGGAGAAAAACATGGAAGAATGTTCCAAGGAAACACAAGTAGACGATGATAAGGTATATTATCCTAAAGTTTTGCCTTCAGTAATGGGCAGTATTGTAGAAAGAAATGCAAATGCCGATGTAGATTTCAGTTTCAAACCAATGCCTACCCAGGGCTTCCCTGTTGCTATGAAATGCGACTTCAATGTCGCCGCCGGGTCAAAAAGTATACATTCATTGTATATGCAAAAAAAGCGGAAAGAAAAGGCATCAAAAATGGATGTTGATAACCCATCTAGCTCTAATGCTGGAGCATTAGACAAATCAAAACAGATTAATCTTCCTGACAAAAGTTACATAGTATCTTCACAAGATGCTGATGTCATCCACGCTGAAAATGTTAATTTGTTAGGTGGAATGTCTGAAAAAGAGATATTGGAGGAACAAAGCAAGTTGCTTTCTCAGCTGGATCCTAATTTGATCAAATTTATTAAAGCCAAGCGGAAAAATGAGGACCCAATCTCTTCAGATAATAAAAGTACATCAAAGAGCCAGAAACTTACTCCGCAGGATGTTCCAATGGATTCATCAGTGACAGATGATTGTACATGGGATAATGACATACTCTCCCATCCTAATGTGAACAAATGGTTACATTTTGATTCATTAGAGAAAGATAAACTGGAGTGGATTAAAGGCATCAAAGAAAGTAATACAATTACCCCTGACAAACCATATGAAGCCCGCTTTGACTTCAAAGGTTACCTTTTGCCATATACACTACCTTACACAGAAGAAACCAAAACACTTTTCCATCATGGTGAAGAACCTCATAGACCAGGATATACTCTTACAGAACTCTTTGAGCTAACTCGCTCCATGGTAACTCAGCAGAGAGTGTTTGCCTTAAATACATTAGCAGGAATATTAGAATACTACTCTGCAGGCACTTACAAAGGTATAATAGATATCCCTATAAGTAAAATACTCTTTGTATTACGATTTGCATTAGATGACAAGGCAGAAGCAATCATAGAACCAGCTTTAAAAGCAATAAGGAATTTAATATATAATAGGATAGATGAAGCAAGTCTAGATGCCTTATTAGGGTTTGAAGCCGGCATGCAGCAACCTTGTTTGGAGAATGACAAGTCAGAAATAGAAGAACTGGAATCAAAGGAGTCTGAATTAAAAGACTACCATTTAGCTGAAGTGGATATCATAGCAGCTCTGTTGAGAACAGATATTCTTACAAGAATACAATATGTTTTAGGGAGTATTAAACCTGATTTAAACTCTATTCAATATTGCTTGCAAATTTTGACCAGATTGACCAGAGATTCGCCAGAAACAGCCATGGCAATAGTCAAAATGGAATATTTGATGAATAATGTAAAAGATGTATTTAAAGATTACAAGAATAACATGCTGTTACAGTTAGCTATGAGGTTACTCAGAGTTCTTTCTTTACAATCAAGAGAAATTGGAGAGACATTATTATCAAAGAACTCCATATTAGAACCTGTTTTGCAATGTATTAGCACAGTACCAGACATGACGAGTGGCCTACGCGTACAAATAGAAGCCTTCTGTGTCATGTCTAACTTGCTTCATCATGAGTTGGCTTTAGAAGAAGCTCTGGCAATATTTCCCATTTTACTGTCAGCCTTGTACACTCATGTTCAAAACACAGATGTGTTTGTTACTTCATCAGTATTGAATACTACCCACGCGGCAGTAATTCTCCAGCTTACCAGCAAAATATGGCGGACTAGGAGACTGTCAGATAACAATAAAGGACAATTATGTATCTTACTAAAAGAAGGAGCGAGGAAGTGGCTTGCTCAAATATCTCAGAGCGACAGTTACACTTGCGGGCATCTACGTCTGCTATGCTCTGTTCTTGATTGCTGTAAAACTATTATTACATTAGATCAAGTTGATATGGGATTCTTGAAGGAGTCCTTAACGAAATTATCACATTCATCTGGATTTTCAAATATTGTTTCACATCTAGAATCTAGTTCCAATTTATTGTCAGGAATAGAAACGAAAGATCTGCACTTGACTAAAAACTTGATGAGCCTTGGTACTTCAGTTGTTGATTCTGAACTAAAAACATTACCAATATTGAGCACTTTGTCACCAATACCTTTCCTAGCATCATTGTTCAGGCTCCTTGAAGCTGTGAATGAGGAAAAAATCGCACAAATATCCGTACACAATCTTGAGCCATATATCGAAAAACTTGCTCGCAAAACGCCGAGTTTGAGTGACAATTGGTTCACAAGAACAGAGACAGATCTTGTTATCAGTATAATAAAGATTGCCGTGAAAATAGAGGTGCCTGAATCAAAGAAAGATTTGTTATACTCTGTAGCCAACAAACTATGCTACATTCTTAGAGTTGACAAGAGTGGCGAATTGGAGTTCTTATTTAGGAATATCGTGTTCAATAAACAATGGTTTACAGCAGAGAGACTAATGAACTTGGTATCTTTATCTGACGCGGATGGTTTTTCGAAAGCGCTCACTTCAATAGAAGAGATAAAATTGTGTTACAGTACAGTTATAAACCTAAGTTATAAGGACACTGGGGCTAATATTGTGCTCAGGAAATGGCAAGAACCAATCCTACCAAGAGATTGGATATATTTGCCAATTTTACATTTGTACAGTAAAAGTCAAGAGCCGTTACCCCAAAAGGTTCTTGGTGTAAACGTAAAGGAGTCGACAGCAAAAGAATTCGTCATCTGGAGCAGTTTGGAATGGATTCTATTTAACGAGTACTGTTTTCCCGATCTGTTAAAAGATATAAATGCGACCGATAGATTCTGTCGATTAATGTGCGTATTTTTGTGTGATAATTCTATATTTTTGGATGAAAGGATCAAAATCCTGTTACAGAAATGCCTTGAGGTTTTGTTTAAGAGGAAGAATGAGTTCAATTTTGATCAACAGCTTACAGGGCTGAGTAATTTCCAAGGTTTTTACACGCAGTTTCTGGAGCAGTTCCAGTCAGTCAGTTATGGGGATGTCAATTTTGCTGCTTGCGTGTTGGTGCCTCTGGCTCAACGGCATGATGTAAAGTGGCGGAAACTCATTTGGTCTGAGTATGCTGGTTGTTTGAGAGCCCTGGATTGTCCAGCAGAGCGCCTTTGCTACGAGTTGAAGGACTACTTGTATCCAGAAGAGACTGATGTGTCTCTGATCAAATCTTACCATCGGGCTTTGACATCGAATCTGGTCAGACATGGTACAACGGCGTACACAATAGCGCAACACCACTTTGAGAATTGGAATAGACAGAAGGAGAGTTCATGAGTAAGCAACAGAACTAATAAATCAGATTTGTAACCGTTTCGTAATCAGGCACAATAAATATGAACTCTTAATTATAAAAGCTAGTATTGTAATTTTATAAATAAATGAAAAAAGCTGGAACAAATCCATTAAATATTTTTGTAAACATTGCAAATGCATTTAATTTCAATTTTATCTGCCCTCCTGAATTGATAATAATTCCATTATTTGAAGTGTAGATATAGTATGTATACTATCTGTAACAAAAATCCACACTGACAGTTTAAAATTTTGAAAACCCCTACAAGTGCGATATATGTACACTCAGCCAATTGGAACCCAAGGCCACTCTAGAATCTTGTCAAAATAACAAGTATTAAGGATTTTTTTTACAATATGATTTGTATTTTGTAGCATCACTGTGACATAACACGTTAACTGTACCAATCGGAAACCTAAGGTGCCCAAGCCCACTTTATAATCATGTTCCTAAGAACAGATTTCGATATCTTTCAGTTTATAACTTCCCTATACAAAGTCAAAGGCGGCACTGAAGTTTTGAAAAATAAAACTTTATCGTTTAAAAACAATGTACATATTTTATCCGTTTTAGATATCAAGTTTCTTAGTAACATTTACTATTTAAGAGCTACACAACCGATATACAAATAACGTTTATGAAATTAAATTTTTCAAAAAGTCCAGGTTCGATTCATGGGCCGAGTACACGTATTTTTGTAAGTGTATGAATCCAGTTTTTTAACTTTTTTTACTTTAAAATCGACGTCATGATTCCTAAAACAAGATTTCGCTATCTGTTATGGTTTTCAAAACCTCAGCTACATGCTTAACATGCTCATTGCTCACGCTCAGATTGCTGAGTTGTGACCCTTTTGTGGCAAGCTGTTGTTGTGTGCTTATTTGTAAAATGTGTAAGTATAATTATGTCCATTCCATTGTGCTTGTTATGAATAAATTTTATTTCATTTCAATATTTCAAAACTTCCATACTGACCCATTTGGATTAATCACCTTGTATAGATATGTGGACGCTTAAAATATTTAATTAATATAAGAACACAAAAACACAAACGAATACGTAACTTATGTTACAGTGGTGGCAAAGCAATGGTGGACTTACATTAATTAGCAATTTACAAATATATTGAATGATATTTTTACTTTAATATTATATTTCTACGTTCTCATTTCAAATGATTATATTGATTTCAATCAAAGTCTTTACTAGTAAGTTTCAAATTCAATTACGTTTCGCTAATTTCTGAACGAGTACGGAGATTTGGCGCGAAACGTGTGACGTTTGTGACAGTTCAGACAAGACAAGACAGGTGTTCGCTCATGTTTTTGTATGCGATACGATAACGGTGAAAAGAAAAATATTCCTCCAATACTCCGATTAAACATGAATTTCTTTAAACAATAACTCCATCTGAGAAGGTCCAAAATGTTCGTCGAAGACCTGAAGAACGATTTTTACAACGTACTTTTAGGGAATGTAAGTATCATTTCTGTTTTTCGTATATGCGCTTGCGCATAGGCACTCGTCTAACGCTTGTTTCTTGCAGCGGGTGTTACTGCTGGTTCACTACGACGTCGATGCGATATGTACTTGTAAAATCCTGCAAGGGCTGTTTAAATGCGATAACATATCGTATACTTTAGTCCCTGTGGGGGGTATAGCTGAGTTGAAGCAAGCCTATGAAGAAAACAATGAGGAGATAAAGTACGTGTGCCTGGTGAACTGCGGGGGCACCATAGACCTGGTGGATATCTTGCAGCCGGAAGAGGATGTGGTGTTCTTTGTCCTGGATTGCCATAAACCAACTGATGTGTGCAATGTTTACAGTGATGGGCAGGTATGTGGATTTATTTCATTGTTATGTTATGTACAGTTCTTGAAATATTAAGTCATTAGGTCATTACCTATGAAACTGGTGTTTTGTATTGAGAATTTTGTGTATAACTTTTTGACATCAAATTAAACCAAAATTTGCCACTAACATTAGACACTTCTAAGGCATGTTTTGTATATTTCTATTTCATAAAACAAGGTTTTATCATACATTCATATCTAACATATGAACCAGCGGCATATGGCAAGAGTTGTTTCCAGAGCTTATTATTGAATATTATGAAGAAAAAAAAAATTTAATGTGAAAATAACTTTGTTACTCAGGGCACTGTTGAAAACCAAAAAAAATCTAAGTTGCTCTTTACATAATAAAATTAGGGACCAATTAAAATCTATGAACATAAATGCCAATTTCATAGGTAACGACAATGACCCAATATTAAACACAAAACTCTTGCGAGACTCATTCATACTAAAATTATATTACATGCTCACCTTTTTTTAAGTCAATTTGATTCTTCAAACATTATAAATGTTAGTATAAGTTTGTCAGGTCTAATAATAAATTAATCATTGAGTAAACATTGCTTGTGCTTACGTAAAAATAAATTACATAAAAAGCACCTATGATATTAACAGTCTCATAGCTTGTGCTTTCATCATGGAGTATAATGAGAAATAAAATAATGCTCATTAAAAATACATTTTTTTAATCATTAGCCTGTTAGCAACATTTTGCATTATGCTCTTACATTTCAGGTGAGACTAGTGTACAAAGATGAGGAGGAGAAAATTCCAAACTTTGATGACATCTTCAGGGATGATGATGAGGAGGAGGTCAGTGCCAATTACTTGCTATTTGCTGATTTAACCTTCCACATAACATGTGAAAAATATTTATATGACATTTTCATACATTTAGGGTCTGGTATGCCGAAGGATAATCAAATATGAAAACAACTAGCCAAGGAAATATTGATAAGATTGTTGGAAAATAAACAAGTCCTGGTATTTTCCTTTTTTTAATTATTATGCTAATTCAAGTCCTATTTAAAAAAAACTTTTAAATTGCCACTTATGTTACGTGTGTAATGTGTGTTCACAAGTAAAACTTACATAGATGCCTTTTTACATGATGCACAGATAGAGAAGTTACATTTCATTTCATTTGGTAAGGGTTGTCTCTTGTCAGACTTTTACTTTGCAGAGATTCTTGTGTGACACATTTGGACTTATTTTACATATTCTAGGAGGAGGAGTCAGAAGGTGGTCGCGAAGGCCTAGAGGCACTCGTGGAGCGACGACGGGCGAGGCGCGAGTGGGAGGAGCGTCGGGACACGCTCATGTTTAACTACACGCAGTTCTCTTACTATGGCAAGCCTGTGAGTATTATTACTTTTACAGACTGCCATTGACTGAAAAAAAAACGTTGTAGTAAAAAATGTAATAAATAGTAGGTAGAGTTTTTTTATAGATAGAGTAATTCAAGAGAAAGATTGTAGTATCAGTGTAAGTATTGTAGTACGGGCGCTAGTAAGATATAATTAGATATTCACATATTTGATTATGAAAGACTGTTGAATGACATATTTTATTCTAAATTTTAAAATTCAGGTCAACTTACTCCCCTGATCACCCTAGAATTCCAGTGTTAATGATTATTCTCACTCATCATCATTTGTTACAGAGCGCGCTGGTAGCGCTAGAACTGGCCTGGCTGATATCCCGCTTGAGTCCCCAAGCGGCGTGGGCAGGGGCCGTGGCCAGCGCTGCACACGAGGCGTGGGGGGCCCGGACAGCCGCCGCCTGTCTGCTGGACGCCGCGCCGCTCATCCGTGCCACCGGAGACAATGTGAGCCGACTGTGTGTGACTAGTGCCAGTGTTGTGCATGTACTAGGGCCTGGCTGGTGTCCCCCCTGAGTCCCCAAGCGTGGGCAGGTGGCCAGCGCTGCACACGAGGCGTGGGGGGCCCGGACAGCCGCCGCCTGTCTGCTGGACGCCGCGCCGCTCATCCGTGCCACCGGAGACAATGTGAGCCCCGACTGTGTGTGACTAGTGTCAGTGTTGTGCATGTACTAGGGCCTGGCTGGTGTCCCCCCTGAGTCCCCAAGCGTGGGCAGGTGGCCAGCGCTGCACACGAGGCGTGGGGGGCCCGGACAGCCGCCGCCTGTCTGCTGGACGCCGCGCCGCTCATCCGTGCCACCGGAGACAATGTGAGCCCCGACTGTGTGTGACTGTGACTAGATAGTTCGTGTGTCACGACTAGGGTGGGCGGCCGGTACTGGCATTCTGTACAAGTAGGGGTGCTTTTTATTTTTGCAATTTTATAGAATGTTCGAGCCAATAAAGGAGCTCTTCGCTCTCCCGATTGTAATTCTGTGGGGCACCCTTTCATTTTGTTATTTGATAAGTGAACCATATTTGTCTTTTTTTTTCAATTATTATAAACAAAACTTAGGGGTCGCTACAACAAGTACGGTACCGGAACCGGGAATTCCCGGTTCTTGCCATACAAATTCAGAACCGGGACCCTAGTCACGACAATGCTTGAAAGTTATGGGATTCAAAAAAATCGTGTTGTGATACTTATTTGTTAAGTAGCTCGACCCGCACTGTGATTTTTATATACCATTTAACATAAGTGTGAACATTTTTATACTATTGATTATTGTCAAAATTGCATTAGGACGAAATTATACAAGTAGTCAATTTTACACATCGCTCTATATTTCCTTAGAGTCATTACACGCATAAATCAAAAATGCTCTATCTATTAAAGAAAACCCGCTTCAAAATCCGTTGCGTTGTTTTCAAGATTCAGGCATACATAGGGTGGATAGACAGTGTGTTTGTTTTATTCTATGTAGTAATATAGGATTAAATTTAGGGAAGTTAATGTAGGGAAAATATCTTTTTTTTTTCAATAAGTATATCACTTATATCAGTTATATCACATTTATTTCGCATATATTTGACTGGTTTCATAAAATTATTTGTGATTCAAAACAGATTTTCACAGACTATGTACTCGTAACTGTGTGCGTCAGCAATAAGTTTTTTGCAATAAATTATCCTTACAGCCTGTTTCACAATTTCTGGGTAAAAATATCCATCAGATAAAATTGTCTCTGGCCTTATCTTTTCCCCAGACATAAAAGAAAAGGGCAGCTAACATTTATCTATCAGATGGCATCCAATCAGCAGAACCAAAGTAACCAATATAGCTCTACGAATCGCTAAACTGAAGTGGCAATGGGCGGGGCACATTACACATAGAACCGATGGCCGTTAGAGCGAAAAGGTTCTCGAGTGGCAGCCACGTACCGGAACGCGCAGCGTGGGCAGACCCTCAATACATGGACTAATGACCTGGTGAAGGTCACAGGAGTCCGCTGGATGCGGGTAGCGCAGAACCGGTCATTGTGGCAATCTTTGGAGGTGTATGATCAGTAGTGGACGTCTTTCGGCTGATATGATAATGATGATGTTGTATATTTTGTTCAGGGAACTACGAACAAATAAAACATGGAAGTCGCAGGCCATACTAAAATGCCTTTCAAAAACGGGCCTGAATTTTAGTTGACAAAATGTCACCCCCTCTCCAATGCATCACGGTAATGAATTTCAATATCAACCTATAAAAACTTAAACCGCCATATAGTTTTGATTGGTCCAATCAAAGTTTTTACGGCTATATTGTACAAACATTTGTCAAAAATATTGCGCCAAAATATGCGCGGTGTAAAGAAAAGCGCCTATGTCCTGCCCATCTTTGCACAATTGAACAATTGTGTTTGGGGTTGGGGGCATTTTTGAGCTGGCGTTAGACGTCCATGTTATATATGGTCGCAGTCAGGGAAGTTGAAACGAGCATTAATTCAAACTTTTTCTTTTCAGTCCGTGGAGCTAGTTCTAGAAAAAGACGCCTCTCTCCCACTGTACCGCTGGTGGTCGCTGGAAAGTGCGCTGAAGCATTCTCCTACCATCGGGCCGTTCCTGAAACTACACTCCTTGGCCGGCGTGTCGCGACTTCGGCAGCTACTAGCTGACATGGGGTAATACTCTCCTTATCAATGACTTTATTAATACTGTATAGGAAATGTTAAACATATGGTTCATTGTCAGTCCGAAAAATAAAAGTTGTCCACTCGGTGGTCAAAAGTCAACAGATTTTATAAATCTATGTTACGATTTGATTGCATTAGGGCTATAGACCGGGGAACCTAGTTGTATCGTCAATTGTTTTATCCCAAAATTAGTACAGGAATTCCTTAACTATAGGTATGTCCACCGAAAAGACGATAACCTAAATCTGACAATTACCCATATCTCTTATCAGAATCGTCCGAACAGTTTACACGTGCGCCTCCGGTACTGTTTCACTAAGTGCTAATACTGTGCCGATCGAAATTATCTGTTATCGCTGGGCACTGGCCTCCATATATAATATATTAATTTATATAAAATCAATTAATTGTGTTTGTGTCTTCCAATAAAAAACGTCATATAAAATCATAACAATTGTTTGTAGATTCCCGCTCCAACAAGCGCGGCAGGCATACCGCTCGATGGACGTGGAGCTCCGCCGCGGCCTGCTGGAAGCCCTGGAGACTGCCGCCGCCCGCCTCGGCCTCCGCGACGTGTCCCGCACCGCATACATCCTCAGGTACACTATACACGCTTGTTTAGGCGTGTACCTATAACGCTTGTTTAGACCTGTTTAATCCGCACTTTGCCAAGTTTAAGAGATGCTTGGCCGACATCCTCTTTCCCCCTTGAAACTTGTCGAATAGAATATCACCTGTAATTTTGATTTCTAGTAGCTTAACGTTAGTCTCATTCAACTATGTTTTTACCAGATGTTGATACTTTTTGTCTTAATAGTAACCTGACTGTGTTACACAATGTGATGTGTGCGGTCGGCTCTAGAAATATGTTAGGGGTTTTGTTCTAATACCTTACACAGACGTTTCTGAATTTGTACGAACACATATTGTTAGAGGTGACTGTACGCACATACCTACTATGTATTACTAACCTTATGGAAATTAGTTATTTTTGCGCTTATTTGTAACTCATGTTGTGTACACCTACTTTGGATCTCGTGCTAGCATATATACCATTTGATGCTTACTTGTTAAATCCTTATTGTACGATGTCTGTTTGGTGTACCAACAGTACACTGGCCAACAAATACACTGGCCGACTATGATGACACGACAATTACGACATAGTAAAATGTTTGTAGCCTGTTAGACCTTACGCCACACTGCCATCTCTCCTCCCCATAGTGGCGGAAAATGTATCAAAAGCCCTCATTATCATAACAAATTACCAGCAGACATCTTAAATTTAAAAAATGTTAAAGAATTTAAAACCGCATTATTTAACTTTTTAGTGTCCAAAGCATACTACTCAATTAATGAATACCTAACTGAATGACATTCCTTTTTGTAAATAATAAATATATTTAATTTATGCATGCGGCATCTACTCATAAATATTTGCATGTCCTTGTGACTAAACATGTAGCTCAAACTTATATGTGTTCGAAGACCTGTATACTTTACCATGTTTTAGCAAATAAATTACTGATTACTGATTATGAATGGATCCTGTATTTCAGACGTGCGCACGCGCCGCCGCTGTCAGCGCTGGACGCCGTGTACGCAGCCGCCGCACTGCTCGAACACGTGAGTCTGTCTCTTTCGTCAACTTTGTGTCGTTATTCTTTTTCCATATGGACGATCCTGCACTGTAGTATATCGTGTATGCCAACCTTATTTAGTATACTCTGTTGTGCGTTATCTGTGGCTTTCTCTCTATTTTACTGCTATGGTTTCCGTATGCATGTAATCTTGTGTTGCGAACATTTATTGAATATAAACAGCATTAATTCATTGCAGAGTGTTTTATTCAAGACACTACATGCACTAAATACAAGTTTCTGCTTGATCCAATGGTTGACTGATACAGGTGCATTCAGACCTAACGAGCATTCGCTATTCTATCCCCCACTCTACGAAATTCGTTCGTCAACACAAACCGTGATTCGTTGATTTTGTAGAGTGGGGGATAGAATAGCGAATGCTCGTTTGGTCTGAATGCACCTTAAGGAATGCCACAAGGCATTAAGTTCGCCATTTGTACTTTTTTTGTTATATTGTGCAATAACATCTAAATAAATAAATAAAATAAAATTCTATAATAGGTATCATAAGTAGAACGTTCGGAATTAGGAGGATAAATATGTACTTGTAATCTTTTGTTCGCCAAAGACGCAGACTTAATAATATTGTGTCCCTCATTTATGGTAATCTATTTCAAAACAGCTTAATCAATGAAATAAAAATTGTTTTATGCTACTTATTTTTAATATTGATTTAGGAAAACTACATATCAAGACAGTTTTTACCGATAATTTATCAGCTAAAAATGATAATTCATTCTAATGAGTTAAAATTAAAATTACAGTATGATAAACGAATTTTTCACTACGAAAAGCCGGGAAAGTTGTCACAGAAAATTTAGATTCTTGCCATTTTTTTTTATTTGGCACACCAATTTCTATTTAGGTATGTGTTTTCCCGACTCAATTCGAATGTATGTCTTAATGAAATTAATGTTTGTTTGCTTAAATGCCACCTGTGAATCGAATAATAGTTAAAATAATGTTTATATAACAGGAAACCATACCCCGCTCAGAGGGCTTCCAACTGGCGCTCTCATCGCTGGACATATCCGTGTCGAACCCATCATTACGACTCGGGATAGAGGCCGCACAACGCTCGCTAGAGGCCGTCGCTCGTGTCGTTCACGCCACGTTGTCGGCGCGGACGCTGCATCTAGCGGGGCCCTTCACCTACTTCATAGTGGAGGTACACTGTCGCACTGTCTCGACGTGTCGCACTACTCGGGATAGAGACACAACGCTCGCTAGAGGCCGTCGCTCGTGTCGTTCACGCCACGTTGTCGGCGCGGACGCTGCATCTAGCGGGGCCCTTCACCTACTTCATAGTGGAGGTACACTGTCGCACTGTCTCGACGTGTCGCACTACTCGGGATAGAGACACAACGCTCGCTAGAGGCCGTCGCTCGTGTCGTTCACGCCACGTTGTCGGCGCGGACGCTGCATCTAGCGGGGCCCTTCACCTACTTCATAGTGGAGGTACACTGTCGCACTGTCTCGACGTGTCGCACTACTCGGGATAGAGACACAACGCTCGCTAGAGGCCGTCGCTCGTGTCGTTCACGCCACGTTGTCGGCGCGGACGCTGCATCTAGCGGGGCCCTTCACCTACTTCATAGTGGAGGTACACTGTCGCACTGTCTCGACGTGTCGCACTACTCGGGATAGAGACACAACGCTCGCTAGAGGCCGTCGCTCGTGTCGTTCACGCCACGTTGTCGGCGCGGACGCTGCATCTAGCGGGGCCCTTCACCTACTTCATAGTGGAGGTACACTGTCGCACTGTCTCGACGTGTCGCACTACTCGGGATAGAGACACAACGCTCGCTAGAGGCCGTCGCTCGTGTCGTTCACGCCACGTTGTCGGCGCGGACGCTGCATCTAGCGGGGCCCTTCACCTACTTCATAGTGGAGGTACACTGTCGCACTGTCTCGACGTGTCGCACTACTCGGGATAGAGACACAACGCTCGCTAGAGGCCGTCGCTCGTGTCGTTCACGCCACGTTGTCGGCGCGGACGCTGCATCTAGCGGGGCCCTTCACCTACTTCATAGTGGAGGTACACTGTCGCACTGTCTCGACGTGTCGCACTACTCGGGATAGAGACACAACGCTCGCTAGAGGCCGTCGCTCGTGTCGTTCACGCCACGTTGTCGGCGCGGACGCTGCATCTAGCGGGGCCCTTCACCTACTTCATAGTGGAGGTACACTGTCGCACTGTCTCGACGTGTCGCACTACTCGGGATAGAGACACAACGCTCGCTAGAGGCCGTCGCTCGTGTCGTTCACGCCACGTTGTCGGCGCGGACGCTGCATCTAGCGGGGCCCTTCACCTACTTCATAGTGGAGGTACACTGTCGCACTGTCTCGACGTGTCGACGCACTACTCGGGATAGAGACCGCACAACGCTCGCTAGAGGCCGTCGCTCGTGAAATGAAATGAAATGAAATAAATTTATTTGCGTGAAATGTGGTAAAAACATAGAGGTGGTAACATGCAATACAGTAGCTCAGCACATTTCGCCAATGATATAGGCATGCAAAATATTATTAAACACTTACATATCTAAACATTATTATTTACAATTTTTCGCATACTATTATTTACAATATTATTTACATGTCAAGATGCTTATATTAGAACGTATAATTATAATTATGTACATTTTTATTTTATTTTTTATACTAGGACTAACTTAATTTTCTAAATAAGGTAAATAAATGTCTATTGGTTTGTATCTTAGTTGTTGTCAAAAAACTCACGAATAGAATCGTGTCGTTCACGCCACGTTGTCGGCGCGGACGCTGCATCTAGCGGGGCCCTTCACCTACTTCATAGTGGAGGTACACTGTCGCACTGTCTCGACGTGTCGCACTACTCGGGATAGAGGCCGCACAACGCTCGCTAGAGGCCGTCGCTCGTGTCGTTCACGCCACGTTGTCGGCGCGGACGCTGCATCTAGCGGGGCCCTTCACCTACTTCATAGTGGAGGTACACTGTCGCACTGTCTCGACGTGTCGCACTACTCGGGATAGAGACACAACGCTCGCTAGAGGCCGTCGCTCGTGTCGTTCACGCCACGTTGTCGGCGCGGACGCTGCATCTAGCGGGGCCCTTCACCTACTTCATAGTGGAGGTACACTGTCGCACTGTCTCGACGTGTCGCACTACTCGGGATAGAGACACAACGCTCGCTAGAGGCCGTCGCTCGTGTCGTTCACGCCACGTTGTCGGCGCGGACGCTGCATCTAGCGGGGCCCTTCACCTACTTCATAGTGGAGGTACACTGTCGCACTGTCTCGACGTGTCGCACTACTCGGGATAGAGACACAACGCTCGCTAGAGGCCGTCGCTCGTGTCGTTCACGCCACGTTGTCGGCGCGGACGCTGCATCTAGCGGGGCCCTTCACCTACTTCATAGTGGAGGTACACTGTCGCACTGTCTCGACGTGTCGCACTACTCGGGGTAGAGGCCGCACAACGCTCGCTAGAGGCCGTCGCTCGTGTCGTTCACGCCACGTTGTCGGCGCGGACGCTGCATCTAGCGGGGCCCTTCACCTACTTCATAGTGGAGGTACACTGTCGCACTGTCTCGACGTGTCGCACTACTCGGGATAGAGGCCGCACAACGCTCGCTAGAGGCCGTCGCTCGTGTCGTTCACGCCACGTTGTCGGCGCGGACGCTGCATCTAGCGGGGCCCTTCACCTACTTCATAGTGGAGGTACACAGTCGCACTGTCTCGACGTGTCGCACTACTCGGGATAGAGACACAACGCTCGCTAGAGGCCGTCGCTCGTGTCGTTCACGCCACGTTGTCGGCGCGGACGCTGCATCTAGCGGGGCCCTTCACCTACTTCATAGTGGAGGTACACTGTCGCACTGTCTCGACGTGTCGCACTACTCGGGATAGAGGCCGCACAACGCTCGCTAGAGGCCGTCGCTCGTGAAATGAAATGAAATAAATGAAATAAATTTATTTGCGTGAAATGTGGTAAAAACATAGAGGTGGTAACATGCAATACAGTAGCTCAGCACATTTCGCCAATGATATAGGCATGCAAAATATTATTAAACACTTACATATCTAAACATTATTATTTACAATTTTTCGCATACTATTATTTACAATATTATTTACATGTCAAGGTGCTTATATTAGAACGTATAATTATGTACATTTTTATTTTATTTTTTATACTAGGACTAACTTAATTTTCTAAACAAGGTAAATAAATGTCTATTGGTTTGTATCTTAGTTGTTGTCAAAAAACTCACGAATAGAATCGTGTCGTTCACGCCACGTTGTCGGCGCGGACGCTGCATCTAGCGGGGCCCTTCACCTACTTCATAGTGGAGGTACACTGTCGCACTGTCTCGACGTGTCGCACTACTCGGGATAGAGGCCGCACAACGCTCGCTGGAGGTCTATCGACATTATTGAAAAAAAACAATAGCTTTCTCGCACCTTCAGCGATACTGCATCAAATTAAGGATTTCCTCTGTTTATATAAAAAGGGTATACATTGTGATATAATAACTAATATCAACATTAGCCTAAATGTCCTCTTTTTTAATTTATATACCACATAAATTGTGGCACAAGCATCAATGTCATTCAGCCATAAAGTTTTTCGCTCCAATTTTTTTCCATTGCTAGTTTGAGAAAAGCACTATCATCATCATCAATCAGTATAGTCCACTGCTAGACGTAGGCCTCTCCTATTAACTATGCTGGGCAAGCGGATTGGCGATCGCAGTAATGTGTCCCCTAATGATGACGCTGCTGCCCATCAACAATCTTTTAACAAATAATGGTCAGCGACACTTCAATCCTTTAGTCGACTCTTACGACACCCGCAGGAGGAGTTGGGGTGGTGACAAATGTATTCTTGCTGCCGTCACCACACGGCACAATACTCGGCGGAAAATAGGGTGGCCCGCCTCAGACCTATACCTCGCTTGTCTCATTTCATTTCTTGGTTGCCATAGTGAAAGTTGCTCACGGTGACCGTCCCTAGTACATTGTTCACTCTTGCTTTACGACTACGACCTAGATACTACCCTGTATATCTTCGGCCCCTTTCGCCCCAGTCTCTATAGCAATGTATTAGTACATTGTGTATTTAGGGCGGTAAGTAAGAATTTGCGAACAAGTGTGAAAGTAAAGCCCAAGCCGAAGGCGCGGGCTTTACTTCACACGAGTTCATAATTCTTGTACCGCCCGTGGTACACAATGTTTTTCATCACACCTGTGATGCAAAAAAGTAAATAAAACAATATATTTTCACACAACTACTCTAAAATGGTCTAAATCAGGGATGACTTAATTTCATCATTTTCATAAAAGAAATCTCGGCATGCACCGGACCGCGCTAGTGCGACGTAATGTTGTATGAAAATCCTTAACGGCCTACTAGGACGTAATGACGCACCTACACAGCGCATCACCGCAGCGTTGCGGCGCACGCGTCAAACAGGTGTGATGAAAAATAATAGTATATTACTATAGAGGACGGGAAACGAAGGGTTACAGGCCAAGTAGATATATCTGGCCGAAGGAACTGAGGCCAGATAGGAATACGCGGCCTGTAACCCTGTTTCTCGCCGAGATTTGTATAGTGCTTTTCTCAAACTTGCCATGAAATAAAACGAACTGATTTCGCCGAACCATACTATTTGATTTGTAAATAAACCAATAGTACAGTATCGTACAACATTAAAAAAAAACATTCGCGCCTAACTTTTTTTTAAATCTGTTTGAGGTATCCTTTTACCTGTTGGTATAGACATTAGTCCTTAGGTTATTTTTTTTCTGTGGCTGAATGTCAAGACCTAGTGTCACAATTTGACGTTTCAAAACAAAAGACAGTTTGTTTGCAGTCCTAGGTGTGAAATAAATACATGAAATCTCTTTACATATCATCTTAGCATATGACACCGGAAACATAGTATTTCCGGGCTTAATTTAAAGTAAGTAACATCAACATTCCGTAGCAAGTTTGAGAAAAAAATGTTCCTCAGGGTACTCCAGAGGCAGCCTCAGTGTCGGGCCCCATCTGGCTCGGCATCGCGGCTCGCTGGGCGGCCGACGCGGCCGGAGCCAAGGCGCTCGTGGCCAGCGCGCCACTAGACTCCCAGCGCTGCACCATGCTGGGCGTGCCCCCCAGGAAACAGCAGCACGCCAAGTGAGTAGCTGTTGATTTGCTAGATCTAGGGCCACGCTGAATGTCTCTACATAAGGAAATTGTCGCGCAATACAACATGATGTACAAGGCAAAACGATCAATACGAACCATCGCATGTTGATCGCATGCCTCAGGCGAACCTTCAACGAATAAATGAATCACTAATAAACAAATAAATACATATATTGGGATATCTTACACAAATGTGTTAGTTTTTAGTAAAACGTCCCACTTTGTCGCTTACCATAAAGACGGGATTTCCGAACTACAAAGTGGCACAACGTAAACTGACAAAGCGGCTTTATGGCAAACTACAAAGTGGGACGTTTTACTAAACTCACTCACAAATAGACCTAGTCTCACGGTAAGCTTAATTAAGGCTTGTGATTTATATATATAATAGATAAATACTTCAAGAACTACCAAGGAATAATAAATAATTAGGATAAATAAATACACAATTAAATGATGCGCTCGCCAGGCTTCCAACCCGAAACCTTTAGCTACGTATTCACTACCAAGTCTACCAACTAGTCCTACGGAGGCTGAGAATTCTTACAATAGTTCTTTTATAAGTAAATAGGTAGGTCCAAATTATTTATTAACGAAAAAAATACACAATTATAATATAAACAAAACCAAAATCACAAAATACCATAATACCAATCTAAACTTATAACTAAAGAACCTTAAAGCTAAAACAATTTAAACACCAATCAGTCAAATAACATTCCCCCCCGCAACATTCCCGGTGCAAAGGTGCCTAACAAACTAGCAGCATTTCCGCGCTGCACTGCAATAGCAAACCTCTGCACCAGGAACGATCCGGAGCGGGGATCATGGCCTCGTTCTTGGAGACGACGCCCCAACTCCCCAAAGAAAGCTTTGGCTTCCGCGCACCAACAGCCCGTAGTTTCGACCGCCAGAGGGACAAACAAATAACCAGTCAAGCCCGAATACTTATCCCTCTTCAGCATTGCCGCTTGTTCGGCTGCAGCACCCGCCAAACGCCCGAGGTGAGAGGCCGCAAAAGTGCTTACACAAGTGGCATCCCATAAAAGGCACTTTCCTTTCTCCCACGGCACCAGCGTCAAACCGTCCGGCCGCTTGCCGTCCGACCGGCTAAGACCGGGCGGCTCTAGGACACAAGGGACATTGGCCGAAACCAATGCTCTCCGAACCAAATCATTTAAGGAATGGTGCCGTGGGAACCTGCCTGCGCACCGACGACAACTCAGGGCGTGGTGCCCGCTGCTTTCCACCATAGAGCCGCAAATGCAAAGGTGAGGCTGGCAAACATCGCAGCCCAGGCGGAAAGCAACGGCCACCCGTAACGTGTCGTTGTCCAGCAGGGTACCAAAGTGAGGGGAGGGGAGAGCGTGCAACCAAGCACCTGATTCCGGGCAAGCAACCGCTTTAAGCCTGGCTAGATCGGCACCAACGGCGCTCTGCAGCAACCCCTCAAAGACTCGCTTCACCCCTACCTCGTCCCACAACCGTTGCCGGTACGGCATATACGTATACAGTACGGCCATAAGTAAATTGTATATTACATGATTTGATGAACTACTCAAAGTCAAACTATTCTTTATTCAAGTAAGCTTATTAATAAGCATTTTCGAATCGTCTGACATTATCAAGAGAGAGAAAAAAATCTACTACTGGCTCAAACCCTACACCGTTCCTGAGAAGAACCAGTAAGAAACTCAGGTGTACTTATTTTTTCAAAACAGTATAATAATACATCCTATTAAAATAACATGCATCAAAGAATTTATTACAAAAAAAATATTTAAATAGACATTTTTTTACTAAGTACCTAAGTATTTTTTTACTAATCACCAGTTACCATGTAAGGTTTCTTTTGTTTTTTAAATAAAGTATTGTACATATTTAGCTCTTACAGACTAGGAAAAAATATTAGTCAACGGTTGTTTACATATGCTTGAACTAGGATTTCTTGTGTTTTAGGCGGAAGCGGACAAATTTTAAATTTTCGTAATGGTAAATGTTGACTGGTAGAGAATGCCTCATGGCATTAAGTCCGCCTGTTGTACTTTAAGTTTTACTTTTGTGCAATAAAGTTTAAATAAATAAATAAATAAACAAAATGAATAGGCCACGTAATGACGGCAGTAAAAATACATTTGTCACCACCCCAACTCTTCCCGTGGGTGTCGTAAGGGATTGAAGATTCACTGACCATTTATTAAACTAAGAGTGACGATGCGCATGATCATTATAGTGCGATCGCCATCTCGCTTGCCCAGAGTGGCGATTATGTTTAAAGATCTTTACTCATTAAAAACAAAAATCACTTACAATGAGCTTAAACTAAAGCAAAATCTTATAAATAGTTACATCCAGCTTTTTGATAATATTTAGTATAATTATATTATCACTAATAAATCATTCAAATCTTTATTGGATAATAAATTACGCTAAAAACCATTAAATTAATTAAAAAATACCTAAATAATACAAAATCTGACGCATTTATAAAAATAAAACACTTAAACCTATGAAATATAAGGATAATATAAAACTAATTAAATATAGTGAATAAAACTATCTAACTTAAATTATTCGAAAAGTCCGCCACGAGTTGTACCTGGAGCGACGGTACCCATCACACTAGCAGCGTTACCACGTTGAATGGCGATGGATAACCTTTGCACCAGGTACACCCCCGCGCGGGCGTCAGATCCCCTCTCCCATATACGACGTCCAACTTCTCGGATGAACGAAATTGCTTCAGATCCCCAGCATCCAGTTGTTTCAAATGAAAGAGGCACAAAAAAGTAACTATTGCACAATGTCATATATTTTTGTCGCTTTTTGAACGCGGCAAGCTCGGCAGCGGCACCAGCGGTTCGCACTGTTCTGCTTAGATGTGACGCAGCAAAAGTGCTCACACACGTGGCGTCCCAAAGCAGACATTGTCCCCTCTGCCACGGTACTAAAGTTAGTCCGTCAGGGCGTTTACCATCGGTGCGACAGAGACCTGGAGGCTCTAGGACACACGGGATATTGGCGGAGATTAGGGCCCTCCGGACGATATCATTTAGAGCGTGATGCCGACTAAATCTTCCTGAACAGCGACAGCAACTCAGTGCGTGATGGCCATTCGCTTCCACCATGGACCCGCAGATGCATTGGTGGGGTATACAAACATCGCAGCCCAGGCGGAAAGCTACGGCCACACGCATTGAGTCACTGTCGAGTAGTGTTCCTAGGTGAGGTGCGGGCAAAGCCTGCAACCACGCTCCGGCTTCTGGTCTTGATACCGCCTTGAGTCTAGCTAAATCTACACCCGCGGCAGCGGCAATGAGACGATCCAGTTCTCTCTTGGCACCAATGTCATCCCAGGCTCTTTGAACCTGCGGATCCTCAGGTATGGCGGCAACCGGGTATCGTTGTGTCCATTTGGTCATTGCATCAGCCAAAAAGGGAATGGCTACAGTGCCATCGTGAGAATGTAAAATTTTAGAGACCAGGCTACCGACGCCATGTCCCGATGCGAGAAATGCAGGCAGTCCCACGTCCCCTGCTCGCCGTAATCCTAAGCCTCCATGTCGTATGGGCAAAGAAGCTTGACTCCAGTGATCATCAGAAAGTGATACATTCAGAATAATTTCTGCGGTGTCCTTTAAAGCATTGTCAAAAGAAGATACTTCAGCCGGAAATAACCATGTTGGGGTAGTTCTTAAGAGATACATTATTTTTGGGACCGCAAAGCACATTCTTAGTAGGACCAGGGCGACATGGGCGCCGATATTATTAAGACGCTCTTGGACTAACAAAATGAGCCGCCTCCTTGTCTCCATAGCCTCTGGAATAGCCTCTGTGAATATCGGAGAGCCCAAAAAGTAAAACGTGCTGCGTGACAATTCTCTGAGGCCAGGGAGGATGGATGTGAAAGACGCTAACAGTGATGAGGAAGCGGGTCCACAGCAGAACAATTCGCATTTCGACGCATTTACTTCCAGTCCCAACTCTTTAAGACGAGGAAGAAGTAGGGCCAAATCTTGCTTTACAATGTCTGGCTTGCCACCCAAAGTTCCGTCGTCAAGGTACCAAGCATTAAGAGGTGACCTTAAAGATTGTATGGCCTTATGAATGGCAAGACTAAAAATAAGCGGCCCCAGTGGATCTCCCTGCTGCGCCCCCACCTGAGAAACTATCAGGGAATTATTGTAAAATAGGTTGGATGGAGAGTGGTAAACTTGATAAAGGAAGGGATATAATATAGGTATCTGATCTTCCACTTCACTCAAAATTACATCTCTTTCAACTGAATTAAAAGCATTTTTGAGGTCTAATTTAATGATGACGCAATCGGTGTTATTAGGCTCTACTGCAAAAGTACGTGTGGCGTGAATGGCAGCTTCGCACCCTTTTTGTGTACCAAAGCCTAGTTGGTGGGGCTGGAGGTAACCAGCCATCCGTTCCCTGACCGCACGGCAACCCAGTTTGGCAACTAAACGGCGAAAGGTACATCCTATAGCAATTGGCCGTATGCCTCCTTCTTTTTTAGTTAAGGCGCATAATGACGCACCATATAAATATGGAGAAACTTCCGGGTTAAGTTGCCCACTCAGCAAAAAGTTGCAAAGCTTAACAATACTCTCTAGCAATCGTTGCCCATTGTCACCGGCAGAGCTCGCGGTTAACTCTTTCAAATGGGCTGGTCTAATACCGTCTAAGCCCGACGAGGAGCCGTTGTGAAATGTCCCTAAGGCTTGAACCACATCATCTAAATTGACATTTAAGGCTTGACAGGATCTATTTGGCTCCCGAGGGAAGGTTAGAGGGCGGGAGGGCGATGGGTGTTTCGACTGCAAGGAAGCAAGGGTTTCAGTACCCGGTGGTGCTATCGAGTCGTCTGACATCAACAGGCGAGCGGCCCCGCGTACATCACCCTCGAATACTTTGGACTCGATAGTCCTCAGTACAGATGGCATGTGCCGGGAAGTATCCAAGATTCCTAGGGTTCCAGAAGAGCTCGGTAAAGAACCAATTGCAAGTATATTACGCTTCACTTTAGTAGTGAGATTGCCAGGACCCTCTAAATTAGGTGCTCTAAGCGCCGAATATGCAAAGGTTAGTAGCGAGCACCAATCGGTAGTTTCATTAGTCTCAATGCACTTATTAATAATGTTACACAATTTTTGGTACATGACGGAGCACCGGCACGGATGTTTTAAGGGCGCTGAGACTGTCAAGAGTAATACCTGATGATTGCGTGACCTGTGTAGTGACGTGGCTGAGTTGACTGGGCTGACTACTGGAAGTTGCGCGTGCAGACGAAGGCTGGTGGCGCTGACGAGCGGCGTGAGCTGCGTCCTTGTGTAGGCGACCAATATGAATTTTAAGGCCGTGTGATGTAAACTTCCGAGTTGATGTGGGGCAATGAGGACAAGTCAGTATATGGGAAGGGGAACTCATTATGTAACATTAAATTAGAATTATAAACTAAACACTTATAAAAAAAATACAGCTAAACGTAAATATATGAAATACACAGTAAATTAAAAAACACTTCTGTCCCGGAACAATCCTTTTATACTCACCGATGAGTTTGTAGAGTCGGTCGGTACACTTTTCAGTTTTATATTATCGGGAACACAATATCACTTCTTTTAATAAGAATATCAGAAAACAGAATAGCATTTAATCTATGTACTAAAATAATTTTGTTCTTGTAAATACTAATGACAAGCAGCTGTCATGTCGCCACAGCGCAGAGAATTCGTGGCGCTCGGGCTGCGGCCCCGGCAGCGGCACGGAGG